>JASAMX010020100.1:0-34606 GCA_030248175.1 Microlaimidae sp. YZB2_3 | reverse complement strand
TTAAAGGTTTTGTTGATTTCGATGACGCCATCAACAACGGTTAACCGCGCAGTGACTTAACCCATTTAATATAAGGTTTAAAAAACTGATTTTAAAAAACTACTATTTAAAACATTTCGAAACAATTGAACAATAGTAGGAATACTAGCGTCATTAAAAAATGGAACATTTTCACGCCAAATTATCTTAGTGTTTGATAAAACAGTTGGCAGTTCACTTATAATCATAAAACAAGTATCAACATTATCAAACAAGCTAACAACATCAATGCTCACCATAAGATAACTAGGCTTTATAGGAATATTTCTAAGCTCAGATATAAAACAGGTAAATCGATGAAATTTTATATAAAAAAAAGTGAACAGACGGTTTTAAAACTGTATTTAATTTAGTTTTTACCTATAAAACATAGATTTATACAATTGGTGTTTTAAATCAAAAATAATTATTAAATCCGAGTTTTTTCATAAGAACATACGAAACACGTAGAGAATTTATTTTTGAAAAGTTGAGCAAGTACACTTAACAATGATGAAAAAAGTTAAAAACTGAAGAAAGTCGAGAATTCATGCTTTTTTTTTCTCTTTATTTTTTGTTTGTTTTTGAACTCAACCCTCAACTTTTTTCAAAAACAAACAAAAATAAAATCAAAAGCGCATATACAAATATTAAATCTGTACTTTCTTCGTTTTTAACTTCGTCTATTATTTTAAGTGTTCTTCCTAGTTTTGATAGAAGTGTCTTACCTAATCCGTATGGTCTTATAAAGGTTCACAAACCTAATAATCCTGTTCGAATTATCACGCCGATGTATGGATCTATGTTTTATAATATAGCTAAGAAATTAGATTCAGTTTTAAAACCGTCTGTTCAGTTTTTAGAATATAGGATTTCATCAATAAACCAAAAAAATAACCACAAGAGAATGTGTATTACTAAATGAAGTTACTGAATATGTAATTCAGTAAGGAAAAAAAGTGTTACACAAGTACCCCAGTACCTAATGCGTAACTTGGAAAAAAACTAGTCGTTTTTCACATGAACAGAGGTTTAACTACGGGCAATAGAGCATATACGAGAATAAAATTCAGGTGAGGGGGCAATTTAGCATTTACGTGCAAAAAATCAGCTCCAAATATTTACCACAGGAAAAAATTTTTGGGGGACCCAAAAAAAAAAAAAAAACAAAAAAAATTTAATCAAATTAAGCTTATTAGTATGAAATTCAGGTATGTTTAGCAAAAGTTTTTAGGTTTTTAATATCAAAAAAATATGGGTAATATTTTAGTTATGTAAAATGTTTAGATTTTTAATTGGCTAAAAAACTATTAAAGGTTTTGTGATTTTCGATGACGCCATCAACAACGGTTAACCGCGCAGTGACTTATTTCGATGACGCCATCAACAACGGTTAACCGCGCAGTGACTTAACCCATTTAATATAAAGGAAAGAGCGCTCCGCGCTCTTCCCTGATTTTAAAAAAACTATTATTTAAAACATTTCGAAACAATTGAACAATAGTAGGAATACTAGCGTCATTAAAAAATGGAACATTTTCACGCCAAAAACGCTCAGTGTTTGATAAAACAGTTGGCAGTTCACTAATCATAAAACAAGTATCAACATTATCAAACAAGCTAATAATATTATGCTCACCATAAGATAACTAGGCTTTATAAGAATATTTCTTAGCTTAGATATAAAACAAGAAATTGATGGAATCCTATATTCTAAAGACTGAAGTAACGGTTTTAAAACTGAATCTAATTTCTTAGCTATACTATGAAACATAGACCCATACATTGCCGTGATAATTCGAACAGCATTATCAGGTTTGTGAACTTTTATAAGATCAAACGGATTAGGTAAGACACTTCTATCAAAACTAGGAAGAACACTTAAAATAATAGACGAAGTTAAAAACGAAGAAAGTACAGATTTAATATTTGTATATGCGCTTTTGAATTTATTTTTGTTTGTTTTTGAACTCAACCCTCAACTTTTTTCAAAAAAATTATGATCAGATAACTGCAATTGCCAGTCTTGTGACCAGCTGTGTATTTTGTATGGGTATCCAATTTTGATTTTGGTTCCTTTAACACTTTTTTGTTTTTTAATCAAAACATACTTCCCGTATAAAAATTCTTTAACTCCTGCTCTATTTGTGGAGCATTCTTTAAAAGTTATAAGAATGGTTAGTGGGATTAAGTATAATATTGCTTTACGTGTTGGATGTTTCCCGCCAAATTTGCCGCCAAACTGCCGCCAAACTGCCACCATTTAGGAACAAAGGCGTTAAAGTTTAAAAATTTTATAATAAGACGGTTTTAACTAATTCATAGTTTATTTTCTAACTTTAAAATTTACAAAAATGTGTTATAAATAAAAACTCGGTTTTACTCGACTTTTTTACGCGACTTTTTAAAGGTTAAGTTTACGCGTTACTAAGCCTAAGCAAAGCCTAAAAAACAACCTAAACTTTCTTCGCGCAGCTAATTGTTAAAGTTTAGGTTGTTTTTAAGGCTTTGCTTAGGCTTAGAAACGCATAGGTTTAAACACACCACTATTCAACGTTTTTTAGTTTAAACATATAAAAAGGGTTAAAACGCAACTTTTTATTTTAAAAAATAAAAATTTTTTTAAAATTTTATTGTCAATTTTTGTAAAATAAACACTCTTTTTAAGTTGTAAAAAGTAAAATATTATATTGCGAGTACATGAGACTACTCGCTTTCTAGCTGTTTCAAGTTGATTGTTTTAATGATTTTAATCAAATTATTTAATTTTAGCAAAAAATTATAAAATTAACGTCACGTAAACTTTTTCAATGTAATTATTTTCGTGATTTTGTACTACTTTTTATAATTTTTCGAGATTTATCAAAAATATAATATAACCCAAAAAAAAAATTTTGATTATACACTAGGTTTTTGAGTAGAATTATGGAAGAAAAAAATGCAACATTTTAAACGTTCTTGACTTTCTGAGCATATACCACTGATTTCTTGCGAAGAGATTTTTTTGCAGTCAATAATTGTTTTTTCGTGTAGCGCATTTACTTGCAAAAGTGGAAGCAAAGTTGCAATATGCACTGCAAAACGCTAACACTGTTAAAAATTGGTCCACCCAAAAATAGCAGAAAATGGCGGGTTTTCAGTATTAAACTCGCACAAGAGTGCTAGTTTCAAGCAAAATATTTTATTTAAAAATTAGTATTATTCTTATTAAGCATTATGCGAAAACTTTTGTTCAAATTAAATATAAACAGTTCATTATTAACTTTTGGTTTTAAAAATTCACGTTTGATGTCTTTTGGCTGGATACAAAATATTGGGTTCAAAAAAACTGGACTGACTCCGCAGGTTTTTTTTAAATTTTATGAATACTATTGTGTAGATTTGCAATAAACTTAAAAATTCTAAAATAAAGACTAGACATCAGCTTGAATTTTTTTAACGTAACAAAATGTAAAAACAATTTCCAATATTCACCTAAAAATAAACGCAAGAATATATAATCCAAGCAAATATGTCCAGTTGTACAATAAACCGTTCTAATCAACTCACACATGATCGAATTTGAATGATCGAATTTAATCATCATTTTCTGCTAATTTTTTGCACAAAGCGATTTAGTAAAATAGTATTAGAAAAAACGAGTTTTTTGGTGTACGAAATATCGCTGTGCGAGAAAAGTTTTATTGAGTGCACAGAAAATAGCTTGCGCGTGAAAAGTCACAAGTGCAACATTTTTTGTTAAATTTAGGTAAAAAATTCCCTGTCTAGCCGAAAATTCTCTTGTTTTATATATTTTTGATATTAGCAATGATATTAAAATAACTCCAATATATGCAAAATACGTCTTGTGATTATGGAGGCAAATAAAACCTAGCTGACCTCGAAGATTTGCAGTATTGAATCGACTATTTAACATCAAAATCAAATCATTTAAAACTTTCAGTAAAAACGGTTTTATATTTAAGATTAAATACCATATTTTAACAACTATTTATCAAATTACACAATTTGGAACAAAAATACAATTTTTTAAAGCGTGAAAGTTAACTAATTTATGTATATTTTTTGAAAAGCAGGAATTAAAAAAATTATGCGTTCCAATTCGTTTATTTAAAATTTTATAACCGCACAATTTTAATTGATCCGTTTACGTCTCTTATACAAACTTACTAGAGGTCAGCCAGATATAATTCAACCATAGATATCTACTGTCAAACTTTCATCTTGTAAATAAAATCTACAAACGGCTTTTAATACTCAAGATATCTTTAAATTTTTAGAATAAGGATTCGTGAATAAAATAAGGAATCTTAATAAAATAAAGAGGCTTTAGAAAATCTTAATATAGCATAATAAACAATAAATATCCTAATACTAAAACAATTAAATTAGCTCTGTAGATAAAATCTTGTATAATATTTCACTGTCAAAAATGTTTAGAAGCGCTTTAAAATTTGCATTCTTAGGGGTCCTTACCCCGGTTTACCCCGGCTCATTTGACAGCTAAATTGCCGGGGCCGGGGTAGAGAGAATTGCGTTTGCCGGGGCCAGGGCCGGGGCGGGGACTGGAGTCGAAAAAAAGTGCCGGGGCAAGCCGGGGCCGGGGCCCCGGTCGATCCGTAGGTTTAACCTAAAAAAGTCGAGTAAAAAAGTCGAGTAAAACCGAGTTAGCCTATATTTTGCGCTGAAAATTTCGCGCGGCGCGCGCTGAAAATTGATAATTGCTTTAATATTGATAGCTATGCTGCTGGAGCAAAATGCCCCTGGCGCAATAGGATATAGTCTGCTCAGCTATTTTCTAAAAAAAGATCTCCGTAAAGAAAAGCACTCGGTTTTGTTTTCAATTTTTTTGTAGAATAAAAAAAGATTAAAAGTTTTTTGTACTATAAAAAATTACTTAAACATGTAAATAAGAGATTAACATTATTTAATTACATATAATTGAGTTAAAACCTTCGTTTTTAAATGGCGGCGGTTTGGCGGCTATTTGGCAGGAGTTTGGCGGCATATTTGGCGGCGCACATCCAACACGTGATTGCTTTAAAATTGAATATATTTCATGGGTGGCGCGGGAGCGCCACGGGACGATTTAGCCCCGTGGCGCCGCGCCAACCATTATTAGAGAACGTGGGTAAATTTTGGAATTCAGAACCTTCTTCTTCTTCTTCTTTTTCTTTTTATTATTATTATTATTATTATTATTATTATTATTATTATTATTATTATTATTATTATTATTATTATTATTATTATTATTATTATTATTATTATTATTATTATTCCAACGCTCAATCCTTAAAAGCGATATTCCTCATTCGTTACTGATTGATCAAAAATAAACATGGGCTCATTAGAAAGAAGAAGGAATTACGCAACTTTCTTAGGAAGCACTTTTTTCATTTAGGTCCTTGTTATCGATTTATTGATCAAAATAAAAAATTGAAAAATAGGCAAATAAAAACTCCCAACCGCACAATAACAGCCTTTTGGCAACAATAAGGATTGCACAGAGCTGACAACGAACATCCCCTCATAGAAACCGCACAAAAAAAGCAGACGGGTTTTAATTGGTGGCAGAAACGGAACCAGTTCCCAGCGCCATCTGCTTCAACCGCGCGGAAAACGGGGAAAACAACAGAGTACTTTTTTAAATTCTTGCATTACTGATGACAAAATTAATTCAAAGTTTTATTTAAAAAATAATAATAAGCGTCGGTGGCGCGGGAGCGCCACGCGCCGGTTTAGCCCCCCAGCACCCTGCACACTATATTTAATTACTTATTATTTTAATTAAATAAATTATTGAAATCGGTTGCTTGGAAGTTTGAAAATTATATTGTTAAATATATTTAGTTTGATTTTACACTTCTTTTATTTTTGCCAAGTTCATTGTAATCAATTACGTTATAATAGCGTAAGTTCCTTAAGAATATATTTATTTGTTTATGATTAAATTAACTAAAAAACCGTAATTCTAAACAACTCTGCAGAATCTTTTTTCATATAAAAAACCCATTTGCCAAGTTCAATTTACATTGTTTATTTCAAACAAATTACG
Source organism: Microlaimidae sp. YZB2_3 (assembly GCA_030248175.1). Lineage (NCBI taxonomy): Eukaryota > Metazoa > Nematoda > Chromadorea > Desmodorida > Microlaimidae > Microlaimidae sp. YZB2_3. The sequence continues at coordinate 28,530 of JASAMX010020100.1, read as the reverse complement.
CTTTAGTTTACACAGTTTCGGAAATAAATTACGTTAAATAATTTTACTTTTCTTATTTATTTTTCAATCATTAAACTATTTTCGGTATATAACAACAACAAAATAAAAATCAGAAAACAATTTCTTGATTTAAGTTTCACGAAAATCAAAATGCAATAAATAAAATATACCGCTAGGACTATATAAACTCAAAATTCATAACCCATAATAAAACTTTACAAAAATTTTTTTCAGGTAAAAAACGTGGTGGCGAATTTCAATAAATTATTTATTTTTATTTTGAAACAAATAACAATTTTGTTAACGCTGTTATATTACGTAAAAATAACGTAAGTTACTAAGGGTATTTATTTCTATCGTTTTTGTATTTTTTTTTTTTTTTTTTTTTTTTTATTTATGTTTTTTTTTTTTTTTTTTGGGCTTCTTTTATTATTTTTATTTTATCTCGGCAACGGAATGATTATAAACATATGTCATTGCGCAGCTAAAACTATAGTTTATTAGGCTATTTTTTAATTTAATTCAAAAAAAGTGGTAGACTAGCCTTGAAAAATGCTCTAAGAATAGAGCAGGAAAAAGGGGCGATTTTTCCCCGGGCGTATGTTTAGACAGAAAAGATGTAGACTAGTCTGAGATGGACATTATGTGGACTATAGGAAATTTGCATTTGGTTTGGCCAGCTGCTCACTAAATAAAAATTTCTACGATATGATAATGATTTGTTTATACATTGATCTAGTCACACAGCACTGTTGCATTTTTTTTAGTTTGATGAAATGTCAATTGAAAAAATCATACTCACAGCAATCTTTGACAAGCGCGAAATCGCCACTTTTTCAAATTTATAGTTGTTTCTTACACATACAAATATAACCTTCTAATTGAAAAAGTGGCGATTTCGCGCTTGTCAAAGATTGCTGTGAGTATGATTTTTTCAATTGACATTTCATCAAACTAAAAAAAATGCAACAGTGCTGTGTGACTAGATCAATGTATAAACAAATCATTATCATATCGTAGAAATTTTTATTTAGTGAGCAGCTGGCCAAACCAAATGCAAATTTCCTATAGTCCACATAATGTCCATCTCAGACTAGTCTACATCTTTTCTGTCTAAACATACGCCCGGGGAAAAATCGCCCCTTTTTCCTGCTCTATTCTTAGAGCATTTTTCAAGGCTAGTTTTATTCTTGGTGAAAGTTTCTTTTTCTTTTTCTTAAATTAATTTTACTAAACAAAGAATTATTTTATTACTTTTCCTTTTACTCGACTTTTAACCCTTTGGGATTTTTTTCGTCCAAAAACCGCTGCAAATTTGCAAAATATAAATTGCGTGGCTTTTGACGATCGTTGACTAAGTTTAATATTGAGCAGCAGTGGCGTGAAATTCTTTTGGCGGATTTGCAGCGGAATGAATACCAAAAAATTAAATTTCACTTACTTTTACTTTTACTCTTACTCCAGTTTTTTCCTACAAATACTTTAATTAATTTAAGTAAAATTTAAGTAATTTAAACAAATAGATTTCCTATAGGCTTGTTGTAAAATGCGTCTCAGAAGAAAGTTTTTTAAGCCGCTAACACCCTAAACACCATTTACTTAGACTAAAAAACTTAAAATAAAAATTTATACATAAAAATAGCAAAACACTTTGGAATGGAGCTCTGGAGCTCCACAAATCGACGTTTTGGTCCGTTGCAAAATTATTATAATTTTAATTTTAGTTTTACTTAAAAAATAGGTCTTATTTTTACTTTTCTTAAATAAAATTTCGACCGTTACTCTTATTTTTTATTTACTTAAATTAAAATATTACAAATTACTTTTACTCTTACTTTACTTGAATTAATTTTTTTTAAAATTACTTTTTACTTTTTCTGAAAATAATCAAATATCATTACTTTTTACAACCATAGTGTATACTAAATATAATAATAATTTAGGTTTAAAAGAATTGTTCAAATAAATTTTTGTTCTGCTTGAAAAAACATTTGTATTAAAAAAATAAGTTTTTCTACTTACACAAGTGCTTAAATTCTAAAATGTGACTATTAATTACCTAAAACAAATAATTTACAGTAAAAAATTAGAATTTTAAAAAAAGGACCAAAATTACAAATTCTGCTAAATTTTTAGCCTGCCCCGGCCCCGGCCCGGCAAATCAAAATTTCTCTACTCCGGCCCCGGCCCCGGCATCAGCAATAATTCTGCCCCGGTTGATCCCTAGATATAACAGCCTAAAATTCCACTTTAGCTCCAAGTGCACGGAAATTTATTGCAAGCATTAGTTTGTCTTTAATATAGTGGTCTTTTTTTAAGCTTTTTTTAATAAACATTACAATTAAATACATATTAAAAAATAATTTATTTGCATAAAGCGGGACCACACTAAAGCATTTTATCATAATGCACTTTAATAGGCGTGCCCTTTGTTTATTATAAATCTTAATTCATTTTTGAAGAGTAGTTAAAAATCATATTGAAAACTGATTCTTCATTGAAGGTGCAGTATACTAATTCATAGTGTATTTTATTTTGCGTTTTAATTAATATTAATTAATGTATTAGGTCACACTGAGAAAAAAATGTATTACACCAAAAATTACTTTTCAACGAGTTATTAGCAAGAATACTATACTTGGTTATTTCCAATGCTGTTTTTATACACCATTTAAAAAAAAAAAACATTTTTATTGGACGGATATTAATAAAAAAATAGAAATCATGCTAGGGTACCAAAAAACTCAAGTTTTAAATTTGGTTCAATTAAAACTATTAAATGAGTATTGTCATTTTTAAAAAAATTTTAATTTGTGTTATAGCTGGTGTGTTTTTTGGTTGGACTTTTGTTTGCTGTTATTCAGGCATTATTTGTTAGCTAGTCAAAGTTTTACTTAAAAAAAGTGAGCTGCCTATAAAAACATTTCACTTGTTTAAGTTTTTCATTTTGCAATTATAAATATGTTTTAAAACACACAATAAACCAAACACCAAATATTATTTTTGGAATACTTTAAAATGGCATTAATCATCTAATGTATTTTTTGTAATTGAACCAAATTTAAAATTTAAGTTTTTTGGTACGTTGGTATGAAATCTATAAAATTTTGTTAATATTCGTTTAGTAGAAATGTTTTGTTTTTGAAAAATAAAGTGTAAAAAACACACTGGAAATAACCAACCGGTATTTTTGTTAATAATTTGTTAACCATTGAGTGAGAATTAGTTTTTGGTGTAATACAATTTTTTCTCAATGTGGCCTGATACATCGATTAGCAAGAAAACAGCAAGAAATTAAACATCAAGAAAAAATACACCATGAATTAGTATACTGCACTTTTAATTACATAATAGCATTAGTCATCTTTAATTTAAAACTTGTTACATTTATTATTGTCATTTGGCTGTTCTTTTTGACCAAAAATTTCAAATGCAAAAATTCCATTCCAAAAACAAAGAGTACAGAAAGTTGAATTTATTGACCCTGATGAATATAAAAACCAACCGCACAAGAAATAAAACAAGAAAGTTAAAGCTAAAAACTTCCAGGCTGAAATTAAGGGCCTAACCGCTCTCCGTCAGAAAGAAATAAAGAATAAACGAGCGAGCAAAGAAAATTTTAAAAAAAGTTGCTGGTGGTTATGTAACCAATTATTATTTAGTTGTGTCACATGTTTTGTGATATTTTCTCGAAAAAAGAGTGTTTACTTGAACACCATGCTGTTTTTATCCTGATGGCATTAATCTTTAGTAATTAAATTACAACAAATTTCTGAATTTCCTTATTTTTTTGTATTGCAAGAACAAGACATATATCGGAGCTCAGACTCTTAGACTCAAATCTCAGACTCTTAGCTATCTTTTAAAAAGGTTAGAAAAAAATTGTTTTTCTATGACGTCATGACTACGGCCGATGCCGTGAAAAAATCTGGTCCAAAAAAAAAACTTTTTATTAGTACGAGATAAGAAACGCCGCTCGGTATGCTGTTAAAACATACTTTTTCGAGTTTTTTCTAAATACTTGAGCGAAATCGGTTCTCTCAAATTTTTTTATGATGCGTTAAATGCGCGCGGTTTTTGCGATTTTTCGCCAAATTAATACACTGCAAATTAATTGATAGCTTCTGTTTTGCTTCCTGCTCGACGTGTGTACGATTTTGATCATATTGTTATATATTAAGGTAGAACTTCACAGTTTTTTTTTTTGACGACAGATCTTTTTGAATTACATCTTACTATACGTAGTTTGACCTGCTGATTCAATTTTTGACATTCATTTTTCTGTAAAAAAATGTTATCGTCCACAATCATCAAATAACATCAGTAAAATACATGTCAAAAATACAAAACATTAATAAAATTTATTACCAAAAATATTCTATTTTTCCATTTTCTATTTAGCGTATCTTAAATAAATTAAATTAAATTAAATATTTAAATTAAAAAGCTAAAAAATAAAAAAAAATTTTTCGGCGTTAAAAATATGGTCGAGCGACTACTCGAACCTATGGATCCGATGATCCGAGCGCGATGTACTAACCACTGCGCTACGGGGTCCTCTGGGATTTTCAATTAAAAGGAGCTTTTAAAGGAATGGTTCAAAATGTAGTTTCTCGGCGTCAATTAAAAAAAATTAAATGAAAATTAAAAATAATTGATAGGTTATTTTTAAACAAAAGTTTGGAAATAGTTAGATATAGGCTTTTACCATTTTTTTTATTATAAACGAATAAAAAAGCACTTCAGGATTTTTTTTACTATATATTTTTGTAAAAAAAGTCTTTTTTGCAATTTAAAAAAAATCCTGAGATCATTTTGAACCCAAACCACCTCTGAAAGTTGCCCTCTACATTACCCTAATTTATTATAAAATTTCGCCCAAAAATAAAAAATCAATTTTTTTAAAAGGCCTTATTGTGGTTTTCAGAGGTAGAATCCATGGACATCTGTTGCGAACTGGACAAACTTTTCGGTGATGTTTTTATAACCACTGGATAGCACAGATTCTTAACTTTTTATAGCACCCCACTTTTATTGGCCAAAAATTAATATTTATAATGATATGCGACTTTTAGTCCAAGTGGTCAAAACTGTGAAGTTCTACCTTAAATGTCCGCCATTTTTTATGTTTTACTTTTGACCTAAGAATTATTTTTGGGGGGTCGACCCCCCGGGGGCTAGGGGGGAGAAACACAAAATGCCGAAAAATTTTTTTGAAAACCATTCAAAATGTAAAATTATCAAAAAATAACAACTTTTTTATTTTAGCTTTGTGTCAAAAAACCTAATATTAAGCTTACAATAAGCGGTCAAAATGTAGAATTTAAAATTTGGAAGCATTCCAAGCCCATAATATGCTGGCAGCAGCAAATCTCTTAATTCAAAAAGTTTACAAGAATAATAAACTTTAAAAGATTAGTATAAAATTTTTTAAATTTATTTTGATTTAAAATATTAAAAAGTGGTCCGAATAACCCCATGAAAATGCAAAAAAATCGTTACAATTCGAAAATACTTCCTTACGCCATGCAAATTTTTGTCAGACCGTCATAATTTGTGATTTTTATTGGCTCTTTCTCAATTAAAATGACTCAATTCAGACCAGATCGCGGATTCAAACGTCTTTACACGAAAAATAGCATTACTTCAAAAAATTAAATTTGGATATTCGCAAGAGTTGGGATACATAGTATTATAAATTTGTTTTTGAGTTGACAAACGGGGTAACATATTTGCAAGTAAGAAAACACTTAAAAAAGAGCATTTTTTAAGTGAAATATTTAGAAATTTGGTAGTAGAATTTTAACTTTGAAAATATGTTTTCCTAACAAAATAACCTGGAAATTTGAAAAAAAAAAGAACTTTTAAGGCTTATTTTTCGGGAAAAGTTATTAATTTAAAGGTTTACTGCTGTCAGCATACGGGCTTGGAATGCTTCCAAATTTTAAATTCGTCATTTTTGACAGCTTATTGTAAGGTTATTATTAGGTTTTTTTCCCCCCCAAATTCTGAGAAGGGGGTTTAAACCCCCAACCCAGAAGTAGGGGGGGGAGGAGAAAAAGTTAACCCCCCTATTTTGGAAAAATGTAGAAAAAAATGTATTTAAAATGATTTCTAACTGCCTCCAAACTTAAGTTTTGAGGTCAAAATGTTTTAAACAGTAAAAAGCTCAAAAATGCAATAAAAGGGGCTCTTTGACGTAAAATTAGCGTTTTTTTACCTATTTTTTCTTTAAAATCGAAAAACGATATTGGTAAAATGCACTCCAAAAAAACCATATGGGTGTTTTGCGTTTCTCGGATTTTAACCCCCTCTAATTTGGGGTTTAATCCCCTCCCACTCCGGACCAACTTGCCCATGTATGGGGTCAACCCCCCAAAAAAAATTTAGGTCAAAAGTAAGGGGTAAAAAATGGCGGACATTTAATATATAACAAGTATGATCAAAATCGTACACACGTCGAGCAGCAAGCAAAACAAAAACAATCTTTTTTGCAGTGTGTTAATTTGGCGAAAAATCACGAAAACCGCGCGCATTCAACGCATCATAAAAAAAATCGACAAAGTATGTTTTAACAGCGTGGCGTTTTTTATCTCGTACTAATAAAAATGTTGTTTTTTGTTGGGACCAGGTTTTTTTCACAGTATCGGCCGTAGTGATAACTTCATAGAAAAACAATTTTTTTCTAGCCTTTGTTAAAGATACCTAAGAGTCTGAGCTATGCTTCGATATATGTCCCGTACATATTCTACCTCGCGTTATGGAGATATGACCTTCCAAATTTCGAGTTTTGTCGCCAGTCCGCATCTTTTTTGTATAGACTTTAGTTGAATGTTAAATGTTCTAACTTTTCTGTTTTATTTTTTAAATTTTTTTTAAAATTATGAATATAAAATTATTTCAAACAAGCTAACAGAGACTTGATCCATAAAGATATATTTTTTAATAGGTTTTTACTCACTTTCTTTAATTTTTTTTGTTTTAGTAGCATTAACTACGCATAATAAAGAGTAAAATCAATAATCACAAAATATTTTTTTGATTTTTAAAAGTAATTTTCGCATTGAGTGATTCTGAGTGCCCGTTGGTTTTAAATAAAAGCAACGCCTGTACATTTCAACTAATCGTCATTAATAGACAAACGACATTTCCATAAATTTCGCCCACACTTTTTGATTTTTGACAACCATTTTTATCTCGTTATTTATTGTAAAAAGATTTATTTTTTATCAATTCGGTATAAGCAATGGTTACTACGGCAAGATAAGTTACCAATTTTTTTTCTAAACTACTTTTTAACAACTTTTCTTCTTGTAAAAAAAATTACAACATCTTTTCTTTTTTTTGGCAAGTTTTTAAAGTTACAATTGTTTTTTATCACATTGCGGTGTGCAGATTTAAATTTTTGAATCGGAGCAGATAAAAATCCTAAAATAAAATGCCTCAAATTTGCCTTTAAAATTTAGGAATCAGCCTGATCTGTTATTTATTTGGTTGTCTTTTCTCCATACTTTTTATACAGGATATAAATAAGCATACACATACCCAAAGTTTTTCTGTCAACTGAGTTAAGAGTCGTAAGACTATTGACAAAAATATGACTGTGATGGGATTGTCGAAAATAAAAAAAATTTCAGAACTTCCAGTTTTTAGACTAGAGCCTTGGAATTACAATCAGAACCGGTTGAGGACAATGCCAAATTGGGAGACATTGTTTCTGGTGTCAGTAAAGAAAAGTTCAGACCACCTGTATCTAGTGTGAGTACGCGAGGGAGCGACAGAGGACATAATAAATTCGCAAAATTGGTAAATAAACTGTGATTTAAAGTAGTATTTTGGTTCTCTGAAAGTTGAAAATAGCAATGCTTTAACATAGTGGTAAAGGCAGAAAATTATTTATTATAATAATGACTGAACCCAAAATCCGCTGGAAAGCGTCAATTAAAAAATACGTTTTTTTGCACAAAAACTTGTTATGGTTTTGATTTTGAAATACCTCAGAATGTTATAAACAATTCAAAACTTATGTTTACTTTGAAAATTACTTTATAAAATTTAATTAGATTCGGACTTTTAATAAACCTTTTGGGTCGGCAAAGGGAAAAATTTGGAATTCGACCCCCGTTTTGGATTGCCAAGGATAAAAATTTGGAGGATCTAGATTAGTGGCGTGCCCAGAATTTCATTTGGGGGGGCGGTCTGGGGGGTAAATACTAACCCTGAAGGGGGGTCTGGGTGGCGGGAGTCCCCCAGTAATGGGGGGTCTGGGGGGCAAGAGCCCCCCAGCGGGGTCAAGGGGCAGAACCCCTTGTCAGGGGGGTCCGGGGGCAGAATGCCCAGCGGGAGAAAAATTTTTAATTTAAGGCGCTAAAATACACTAGAAATTTTAATTCCAGATGATGTTTATTACAAAATTTAAGGTTTTTTTATCCCTTTACATTTAAAACAGGTGTTTTAAACGTTAATAAAAGGTTAAAAATGTTTAATTAGTGTTTGTTGAATAATAGAAGAAAAAATGAAGTATATGACATAAACAAGGAAATAAACACTCCGCGCGAAGAGCGGAAAATTTTTTTAGTCCTTTTATAACGCTTAAAAATTTTTCTTCGGGAGGCCAATTTGGAAGGGTGTCCCCGGGTGCCCCAAATTTAAGGGGGGGAGGTGTCAGCAAAATCCGAAATTTGGGGGGTATAACCTCCCTAACCCCCCCCCCTGCCCACCTATGCTGAAAATGCCCCCCCCCCGTTTATTGGCGGATTTGCCCCCCCCCCCCGTTTTATTGCCCTTTTTTTAGCCCTTTGCTCTTTATTGCCCAATTTCCTATTTCCTATTAAGCCTATTTCAATGTATTTTAAGCCATTTTAGACCTATTTTTACCCTAATTTCGCTTTTTTTGTCCCTTTTTTCCCTTTTCCCTTCTTTTTTCTCTTTTTTTTCTTTTTTTCTCTTTTTTTCTTTCCCCCTACGTGCCCCCCCGTTTTGGAATTGCCCCCCACAAATAAAACCCCGGGGGGCAGTGCACAGGTCTGGATAATACTTACTTCATTAATATTTGTTTTTTTTTTAAAATTAATATTATGTTAATGCGTGTAAATCATTTATGCATTCATCTTTTATGTATTTTCATCAATTGTTTAAAATAAAAAAACATGGCCAATACAAAACATAATGCATTTACAAATAAAAAACTAAAGTATCTTTGATTTCATTATACGATTTTATTATTATTATATTATCGTGTTCACGAAAAAAACCGACCCTATAGGTCGGTTCACACCGGACTGGCAGCTGATAGATGACGCACGCACACAATTCTTCATACCGCAGCAACAATAATCATCGGTGTAATGATGCCAACGCGCGCGTTTACTATCCACTGCCAATCCGATGTGAACCAGTCTTAATAGTTTTTGGTTTTTTTACGTTTTGTCGCTACTAAAATTGGTTAAATTAAAATTTAGGTGGGAAAAATTCGAGCGCCACATCGGTCTGCATCTCTGGCGGCGGAGGGATCCAACGGTGAAGACGAGACCAACGTTTCCAAACTGGCTCGCCTGGTTTCCGCTCCGGGGACTAAACTCAACCTGTCGGAAGTCGTCCACCGGGTAAGTTTAATATTAATATTTAATTAAATCAAGAATATTACACAAGAGAAAGCCCAACTGAACATTAAATTTTTGACTAAAATTTTGCTGGAAAAGTCACACTTTCAAATCTTTGTGCGACTTTTCTAGCAAAAATCCGCCTGCAGTAGAAATGTGGGAGTTTCTTTGCACTCTATGCTCCATTCTTCGCACTACGATTATTTTTACACAAAAAAAAGACACTTCGCGCATGTGCGACTTTCTTAGCAAAATTTTATTCAGAAATTTGGTGTACAGTCGAACATTCTCTTGTGTTATATATTCTTGATTAAATTAATTGATTTAATTAAATATTAAAAAATAGTCAATTAAAATTAATTAATTTCATTAAAAACGATATAAAAGTTAATATATTTTTATTATTAATATGATTTTCTTTCATAGCATTACTTAAGTCTTCCTTCTTTCTTATCGTTGCTTAGCATTACTCAATTTTAGTAAAAATATGGTCCGGCTGATTTATTCGGCCTGAAGAAACTGGGTTGTTTGTACGAAAATGACGTGTACTAAAAAAAATAAACAAACATCACATTTAATGGGTCGATTTGTGTTGTAATATTTTTAAATGACACTTACAATCTACTCTATAAAATTACAATTCACCTTATTATAAATCCAGCTTTTCGTTAGCGAGATGTGCTTACTTAGAATAATATTCAGTGCGCGTCATTTTTGAAAGTCGATAGTTTAAGCTAAAAGACAAACTGTTGACGTTAAAACGTTTTAAGGCCTTCCTGATGCGTTGAGTGCAGATAACAGATACATAACTAAAATTTAGACCATGTAAATTGTGAGTGTTTTATTTTTAATTTTTTGGTAATGATAACTTATGCATTAGTATTTTAGTACAAAGAATTAGTGGACAGTGGACAAATAGAAGAAGATAAGAAAAGAGGGGACACCCCGCCACCAGAAAGAAAGCGCGAAAAAATAAAGCGGGTAATTTTTTTTTTAATTTCACGTTCAAAATTTAAATTCTTTGTGTTATTTTTACTTTCGTAACTAAAGAATGGACCCCTTTTAATTAGAGAGATTTAATTAAAGACCGGGTTAATGCAAAATCTAAAAATCACAAAATTTCGTTTTTAACATGGATGATAGATAAAATTTTCCAATTAATAAAATTTACATAAATATGAACTTTAAAAAAAATCATATTTGTGGCAATTTTAGGGAAATTTTAAAAAATAAATTAAAATTTTTTTCACCTATTTTCACCTAATTTCTTCAACAAAACAAAAGATAACAAATCAAATAACAATAAAAGAAAATAATATACAAAAACAATTTTTTTTAGCATTTTTCACTTTTTATTTAAGATTTATGTTAGAATATAAAAAATCTTTAAATTGGGGTTTTTTAGTGTTGTAACTTCTAGCACCGACACCAGACGGTGAAGAGGTGAAGATTTTAAAAAAATTGGGGTGGGGCAGGTGGTGTATACTTCCACCAATATATCCCTGCCAATCAATGACTAACTTACAGATTCCAGACGGTGATAGAGACTTTTGACCCAAAATTAGTGCCATTGAGCTGAGCCACCAGAGCCGTGCTAGCCCTCGGGCATTACGGGTACCACTACCACATTGACCGGTTTCACGTCAACTGGCCCCCAACAAATTCGCCCCGGTAAAACTGGCCCACAGTTAATTCGTCCCCAGTCAACTGGCACCCAGACAAATTGACCCCCTGACAAATTGGCCCCCGTGAATTGGCCCCTGACAAATTAGTCCCCGACAAATTGGCCCCCATCAAATTGGTCCCCGTCAATTGGCCCCCGACAAATTGGTCCCCGACAAATCGGCCCCCGTCAAATGGCCCCCGACAAATTGGTCCCCAACAAATTGACCCCGTCAATTGGTCCCCAACAAATTGGCCCCCGTCAATTGGCCCCCAACAAATTGGTCCCCGACAAATTGACCCCCGTCTATTGGCCCCCGAAAAATTGGTCCCCAACAAATCGGCCCCCGTCAAATGGCCCCTGACAAATTGGTCCCCAACAAATTGGCCCCCGTCAATTGGCCTTCGACAAATTGGTCCTCGTGAATTGGCCCCTGACAAATTAGTCCCCGACAAATTGGCCCCCGCCATTTGGCCCCCGCCATTTGGCCCCCATCAATTGCCCTTCGACAAATTGGCCCAAGTCAATTAGCTCCCAACAAATTGGCCCCCGTCAATCGGCCCTCAACAAATTGGCCCCCGACAAATTGGCCCCCGTCAATTGGCCCCTGACAAATGAATGTTTTTCATGCACCTCATGTGAAAGAAAGACCAGTAAAACGTATCGGTATTAAATTAACTAAAGTCTGCCTTATGGTCCGTGATAGCCAAGTTTGCGCGATTTGTAATTGGTTAACATAAGAAATACCAATTAGGACCGCACACCAAAATAAAAACTGTTTTAGTGGGCATGGATTGTTTACAAATTGATTTGTAAATAAACCACGCCCACTAAAACAATGTTTTGCTTTTGTTGTGCGGTTGCTATTTGGTATTTTTTTGTTAACCAATTAAAGATCGCGCACACTTGGCTATCATGGAATTTAATCGCAGTTCTTTGGTTTTCTTGCTTGCGTATTTAATAGACATTTTTTTGAGAGTTAAAAGACAACTAATGCTGCTTAATTGCTGACTAATACTTAATTATACGCCAGTCCGACAAAAAAAAGATAACGGTTAACATTAACGGGCCATTAGATTCTAACCTAAGGTAGAGGCACTAAGAAAATAGCTTCAATAATGAATGTCCTGGCAAATTTTGGGCATACTTGTATACTTTTTTGTGTTGTGGACTTTCGTATGTTTTAGTTTAACCCTTAATCGTTACAAGTGCGGCATGCGGCAAAAGATGTACAGCGCGCCAACTTACTGTAAGTACGCCATCGGGCGCGCTTGGCACGCGCCAAAAAACAACACTATAGTATAGCTCGATTAATTTTTCTATTATATTTACTTTATTATTATTATTATTATATTATTTTATTATATTATTATATTTACATAGGAATTTTAAATACACAAAAGTGGTGTAGTTAGTTGGGTTTTATTAGTTTGTTTATTGGGTTTAATTTAGTTGCTGTGCGGACGGTAAAATCAAGAATATATAGCCTAAGACAAAGAGCCAAAGACTAAGCTAAATAGACTAGACTAAATCAAGAATATATAGCCTAAGCCAAAGACTTTAGTTGTGTTTTTTGTGGCTTTAAACATACAACACTAAACACTGATCTTCATAATATTTACTCTGCTTTAATATTTTTGATAATAATCAATAATACACAGTTAAAAAAGATATAAAATAATAAAAAACTTATCTTAGATAACCTTATAGTAATTGTTTCATTCCCCGGTGATTTTAAAGTTAAAATAATAATAGCTCTGAACCCCACAAAATAATTCACTTGAACCAATTGACAATTGTTTTGTTTTATTTATTTGTCAGGGGCCAATGTTGACGGGGGCCAATTTGTCGGGGGCCAATTGACGGGGGCTAATTTGTTGGGGGCCAATTGACGGGGGCCAATTTGTCGGGGGCCAATTGACGGGGGCCAATTTGTCGGGGTCCAATTGACGGAGGCCAATTTGTCGGGGGCCAATTGATGGGGGCCAATTCGTCGGGGGCCAATTTGTGGGAGGCCAATTTGTCGGGGGCCAATTGATGGGGGCCAATTCGTCGGGGGCCAATTTGTGGGAGGCCAATTTGTTGGGGGCCAATTGACGCCTTTTTGTCAGGGGACTAATTTGTCAGGGTGCCAGTTGACTGGGGGCGAATTGACTGGGGGCCAGTTTTACCGGGGCAAATTTGTTGGGGGCCAGTTGACGGGACACCAAAAAATTTAAATTATTTAATTGATTTTTTTGTGTTTTAGTGTTTTGTTATTTTTTTTAACCTGAAAGGTGGCCTAATTTAAGGCGGATTTTGTTTTTTGCTATTTTTTAGGTTAAAAATATACAAAAATCCAATAGAGTGGAAAAACATTTTTACCATACTTTTTTTAAAGTTGGGTGGTTGTAATAAAAGTCGTGTTTTGTGGATATAGTTTTTTCACGCAAAAAAATTAAACAAAAAACACTTATATAAAGCCTTGCTATTAATTATAACAGGTTGTCAAACAAAAAAAACTAAATATTATGTGCCAAGAACAATACCCAAGAAGAAATTTGCAACCTTTAAAAATATTATTATCGTTCGTTTTAGCAATAGTTATAGCCACTTTTTTCTAGGTGGCCGAACTTAATGGCACGCGTCTTAAGTTCAGCCACTTTCGAAAGTAGTTTAAAGCTCCACTGATTTTTAATTATAAAAGAGATTTTCAAAGTTTGCACTGGAATAACAAAAATAGCTGTTGCTAGATTTTTATATTGAATCTTGGCTCGATTCAAAGAGCCACGAAATAATTATCCAATGAAATAAAAAAGGGCCGAACTTAAGTCAGTTACCCTGATACCAGACTATTTCGGCTAAAAAAATTGCTCATTGAGCCGAAAACAAACCTTAAAAAATAAATGAGTAGTGCAACTTAATTATTATAGGAGATCTATGTTCAGTAAGCTCTGTTTGCCGGTTGTGGCGAAAACTGTCAACAGAACCCTGTTTGTGGCGACGTCTGTGCAAATCTGCGCGGCTTTACAGGATGTCTTCCCCCGAAGCAGAACAGGAACATTTAAACAGTTTTTCAAAAAATGATGGCAGTGTGCTGGTATACAATATGTTGATGTTTTAATTAGTTTTTTAAAGCCCAAGTTCCATTTTGTAATTCAGCTATTTTCTTTGATTTATAAATTTTATAATTATGCATACATAATGTTTGGTAATGAAACTTTAAATTTAAAAATACAAGTCAGCTAGGACGTAGTGTATATCAAGATCTGTATAAATTTTTATGTTGATATATAAATTTCATTACTCTATTTTGCATTAGCGACAATGACAGTACAGCGTATGCCTAATTTAAAACGTGGGCCAATATAAATCAATTACGTGTAATTTCATAAAAAATTTTTTAGATACTTACATCTATTATGTTGTTTTATTATTATTAATAGTTTCTGTATCAAAAATAATTCAAACATTAAACTGTGATTTTAGTGGAGAGAAGCCTTTGCAGAACGTTACCGACTTTGGAGAAACTGGATACAGGGTCGATGCGTGGTGAGGACCTTTGAAGGTCATTCTCAGGGTGAGTTTATTAATTCACTTTATGTTTGTATCTTCTTACTAATTAGAGTAAGCGTATTCAAAACTCCCCGCTTAATCACCACGACAGTATCATTCTAATTTTAAGTCAAACTGCGTATTTTTATGTTTCAAAAATAACTACGGTATATAATTGTCGTGAAGCGCGTATTGAAGTCGTTAGTTTTTCTACCATCTGCGTGTGATGAAGCTTAGATAGGGACATCTGAAATATTTCGTGTTGATTTATCGATAGTAGATCTGACGTAGATATGGTGCATTACTAGTGTTTTAAATGCTCAGTTCATGATTTTTGTCAAAAATCATTTTTAAATTCTATCGAAAATCCGTTGGTTTTTTGTGTCTGGAAAAATTTTTATTTTAAAATCTGATTTGCTGACCTGTGCACGGTCTGGAAATGTCCCCCGTTTTATTGGAGGATTTGCCCCCCCCCCCGTTTTATTGCTCCCCTCTCCCGCCAAAAAATGAAAAAGTATCTAAAATTATGACGCCATTTTTGACCTATGATGACGTTATCATTAGCCTATTTCAATGTATTTTAAGCCATTTCAGACCTATTTTTACCTTATTTTCGCTTTTTTTTGTCCCTTTTTCTCTTTTCCCTTTTTTCTCCTTTTTTTCTCTTTTTTTCTTTCCCCCCTGCTTGCCCCCCCCGTTTCAAAAAAGTTGCCCCCGTGTTCCCCCCCTGTTTTGGATTTGCCCCCCCTTTTAAACCCCGGGGGGGGAGGGGCAGTGCACAGGCCTGGATTTGTGGTATAAGTAAACGGAAACAACTGGAAAACCTGTATAATTATGTTTTATTGCGAACGTAGGTATCTCATGCGTGCAGTTCGACAAAACGAGAATCGTCAGCGGAAGTTCGGACAACACCATCCGCCTCTGGGACATCCGGACGAACTCCACCTGGGCCACAATGACGCTCACCGGACACTCGGCCACAGTCCGATGTCTGCAGCTTGACGAGAACGTACTGGCCTCAGGATCTAACGACAACACTATAAAGGTCAAGTGGCGACTTATTATTATTATTAGTAATGGGCAGTTTCGAATTCCGGATGTTCCGGTCAAAATTTGGAATTTCGGTTCCGGTGCATGTTCCGGAGTTTTGGAAAATCTCAATTCCGGTTCCGATGTTCCGGGGGTTCTGCAGTTCCGCCCATGACTAAATATTATATATCGCCCGTTACCATGATACAAGGAGTCTGAATCGTCGTAAAATAATAATAATATAATCATTATTATTATGAAACAAGGTCATTTTTTTAATTGTATTACTGATGATATGATTGTGACTCTTATATCATGATATACGAAGGGAAAGGATAAGCGCGCCACTGCCCACGAAGAGTGCAGCCTGAGTCTGGACTTTTTTCATGGGAGTAGCCAGGGACGTACCCATAGTTTCATTTTGGGGGGGGGCGGATTGTAGTACAAAAAAAATTTCGGGGGAGGGGGGGGCTCGCCCCCCCCCACTTTTTAATTTTTGAAAACGTTAAAAAACAGGGATAAACGTAGATAAAGCTGTATAATACACTGTTTTTGGCCTAATAACCTATTATCTAATGTTTTTAACGGTAAAAACATGTTTTCTTAGTTAAAAATTACATTAGCACACATTGGCAGAGTCTGGATTTTACAAAAAAGGAATTTAGAGACCTTTCAGACCACTTGGCTACACAAACATTGTAAACCAAAGCACATAAGCAGCATCTCGACTCCATGTTTTTTAGGGTACCTACCTACCTATATGAAAAAAATCTGAGCCAATGCTATCGGCGGCTTGAAAATTTAGGAGGGGGGAGGTACATAAATCAACCAATATGATTGTTTGTTTTGCTTTCTGTGTAGTACTTATTACTTATAAAAATTATTGTACTAACTTTGAAATAACATTAGCATCAGGCAACATAAATAACGAGATATATATGTATGTATACTATAGAAAGTGGCCGCTGAGCGAAGCAAAGCGGAACAAATTTTTGGTTTTTGGGGTCCATTGGGGTACTAAAATTATTTTAAAATTTGGCGCCGAGCGATTAGCGAGGCGCTAGAAAATTTTGAATTTTTAGCCTCTGAAAACCCCCAAATTTTACTATCTGGCGACCATTTTGGGGATGGGGGCGGCCACCCCCTCCCCCTCTGCCCAACCACTATCCTTATTTTTCCCTCTGTCCGACCGTTTCAGGGGGGGGGGGCGCCGCCCCCCCCAGCCCCCCCCCCCCTGGTTACGTCCCTGAACCAATATGATTGTTTGTTTTGCTTTCTGTGTAGTACTTATTACTTATAAAAAATATTGTACTAACTATGAAATAACATTAGCATTAGGCAAGATAAATAGCGAGATATATGTATGTATACTATTGACGCGAAGCGGAAAATTTTTTTTGGTTTTTTAACAATGAAATAACATTAGCATTAGGCAAGATAAATAGCGAGATATATGTATGTATACTATTGACGCGAAGCGAAAAATTTTTTTGGATTTTGGGGATTAATTAGGGTACTAAAATTATTGTATAGTTTGGCACCGAGCGATTAGCGAGGCGGTAAAAAATTTTGAATTTTTAGCCTCTGAAAACCCTCAAATTTTACTATCTGGCGACCATTTCGGGGGGGGGGGGGGGGGCGGCCGCCCCCCCACGCCCAACTACTATCCTTATTTTTCCCCCTGTCCGACCATTTCGGGAGGGGGGGCGGCCGCCCCCCTGGGTACGTCCCTGGGAGTAGCGTTTTAAAATATGCTACAGCAGACTGTGGGACAAGTTAGAAAGCTAATCTATCAGGTGCTTTTTAAAAATTAAACATGTATCTAGTGTTCAAAGTTAAATAGCTTAAACGTTTCCGACTTTACCTTTACTACAGTGCTTTTGCAAAAAAATTGAACGCCTATAAAACCACGAAACTACGGAACCCGAAATCTATCCGTTATAATTACCGGGTACCATAAGTGGGCAGCCTCACGGATTTTTTTTTTTTTTTTGGGTATACCTGACTCCTTAAATTTGGAGGGATGTCCCAAAAATTTTTTGGAGGGATACTTCAAATTACCCATTTTTAGTGTTTTTAGTACTGGGACCCATAAATTTTATGGGAGGCGTGTCCGTGGTACCCCCAAATTTTAGGGCGAGGGGTGTCGGTTTGGAGTTGGAAAATTGTTAATAGGCATAATTTCTTCAAACTCCACCCCCTACCTATCAAAACAACCTTTTTTTAAATTATAAAGTTACAAATTTAGACGTTCGAAAAAGCAATTATAAAAAAATCTCTCGCTTTGTTCCTCAGTGCTCGTTCAGGATAAACCTTGTTATCTAAACATTTTTGTAAAGTTTAGTTTTGTAAAAAAAATTTGGTGGTA
This sequence comes from Microlaimidae sp. YZB2_3, assembly GCA_030248175.1. Taxonomy (NCBI): domain Eukaryota; kingdom Metazoa; phylum Nematoda; class Chromadorea; order Desmodorida; family Microlaimidae; species Microlaimidae sp. YZB2_3. The sequence goes on along the minus strand of JASAMX010020100.1, from coordinate 10,334 downwards.
TCACAATCACTCCCCTCCTCAAATCTTTCCCTGCCCTTCTTTGGTAAGTAGTTACTATTTAATGCAAGTGTTTTTATTTAAAAATTCATTATTTACTCAAAACTTTTAGGTTTGGGATCTCTCTGTCAATACTTCATGGTCCAGTATAGCATGTCGAGTGACAATGATCGGGCATACTGATATAGTTAGATGTCTCCAAGTAAGTAAACTTTATCACAACTATAGTAATGTTTCTAGAAGAGAAATAGTTGAATTAAAGAAGTCATTTTCAGTATGTTTTTGTTGTTAGTACAAACAAAATGCGCTGGGTATAAATTTTATTTTCAATATATTGCCAACATATGAATCGATTTTTATTGCTTAGTTTTTTATATTCTATATATTTACTGTGCTATTATGGTCCAAACATTGCTTTTTTAGATGGATGATTCAAAAATTATCAGTGGCTCATACGACAAAACTTTAAAAGTATGGGATATGACTACTGGTGCTTGCTCAATGACATTAAGGTAGATAAATTAAAGTTTTTCTGTATTATTATAATTTTTTTGTTTGTATCCTAAGCAACAAAATATTATTTATTAGTTTTGCGGTTGCGGTAACAGAGTCTGAACAGAAGTGTGTAACATTTTACACTATGTCACAATTTAAAGTATATTTTATTGCTCAGGAATACATTCTTTTATGTAAGAAGGGTTATATAGAGCTTTAAACCATACATGGGCACGGGGGAGGTTGAGTGGGTGTTAACCCCATAGGTTGGCAAGAGGGGGAGGGGGCTATAAGTTATATCCCCCAAAAAATCCCAAATATTGCCGACACCCCCACTTAAAATTTGGGGTTTTTTCGGTGTACCCCAAAAAAATTTACTCAGAAGTGGGGGAAAAAATTGAGTAATCCCACTTTGGGAAAACTGAAGAAAAAATGTCTTTCAAATGACTTCTAACCGCCTCCAAACTTAAGTTATGAGTGTTTTAACCAACAAAAAACTCAAATTTGCAATAAAAAAGGCTTTTTGACCTAAATTCATTAGCGTTTTTTACCTATTTTTTTTAAATCAAAAAGTTATGGGTAAAATCCGCTCCAGAAAAAAACGATGGGAAAAAATGCGTGTCTCGAATTTATACCCCCTTAAATCCGGTTTTACGTTTAACAACCCCCCCTCACTTTTGACCAACTAGCCCATGTATGCTTACATTCAAATTCGACCAACTTGCCCAAATATATTCGACACAAAATTTTTATACCTATTTTTTTAAATTGAAAAACGATATAAGTAAAATTTACTTAAAAAACAATATGGAGAAAATACTTTTCTCAGATTTTAAACCCCCGCCCAATCAGGGTTTAACTCCCCTCATGGCGTACCAACTTGCCCCATGTATGCATATAGGTGGGCAGTCTCTCGGATTGGGGGAATATACCTGACCCCCGAAATTTGGGGGTGGCCCAAAATTTTTTGGGGTATACCTCAAGCTCAAATGTCCCATTTTTAGCGTTTTTAGTACTGGGACCTCCCAAATTTAAGGGGGGGGGTGTCGGCAGTTATCGGGATTTTCGGGGGTATAACCCCCCTTATCTGCTCACCTATGCATGTATGCTTCAAATCAAACACTCCATTTTTCAACAAATTTTCTATCAAAATATTGTAATTTTTTGGGAAAAAGCATAAATTTTAGTTTAAACTATTAAGAATGTTTTTAAAAATTATAAAATTCTTTATCTGAATGCAGTTATTTCTAGTAACAGCATGGTAATTTCATAAGTAGTATAGTTTTTGTTAATTTTTAGCGGACACGAAGAAGCAGTGCTTTGTTTGCAATATGATTCTTCAAAAATCATTTCTGGGTCAGCAGATAACAGTATTAAAGTAATAATAAAAATGTTGTTACTATTTTTTTAAAATTGTTATTAATAAGTGATGAATTGACATTATAACTTTCCAAATTTAAAAGAAGATTAATAACGAAAAAGGGGGCGTTCGGCCAAAACATAAACTTGTTCTATTTACTAGTGTGTCAAGGGGGGGGGAATCTCCTTTCCGCCCATATCACTTGTGTAATCTAAAAAATTCTTTTTACGCTCCTGGTGCCTATTTCTTAAAGACATTTTGTAAATTCTCATCTTATAAATCTCCGCTTATTTTTGTAAAATACATGATAAAGATATACGGGACGGAAAGATCGGCGGACAAACAGACTAATCTGCGTAGAGGACCGTTTCTTCACTCAGCGGAGATACTCTACTCATCCTGAATTATTAGTCGAAAAACCTTTATCATGTATTTTACAAAAAAGTAGTCGGAGATTTTTAAAATATGAGAATTTACAAACGTTTTTATGAAACAGGCTCCTGGTTTTATTTAGGTGTGGGATCTGAAAAGCGGTCAGTGCGTGATGACGTTGCAAAACGCACATCAGAATGCTGTCACGTGTCTCCAGTTTGACGGGGATCGGATCGTGAGCGGATCCCTGGATAGGACCATCAAGTTCTGGGACGTCCGGACGGGTGCTTGGCTACAAACACTGGACTGGATGCAGTCGGAAGGGCACACAGGCGTCGTCCGCGATTTACAGGCCGATAGCTGGCGTATAGTCAGCGCAGCTGACGACAAAACTCTCAAAGTAGGTGGATTGTTAGGGCAGGGGAAAAGACTGTGTTGTTATTTCAAGTTTTTATTGGGAAAACAGTTTGTGAAAGATAAACTTGGGTATATCTTACCAACCGAAAGGTGAGGGTCGGTTTAAACTTTTTTTTTCTTTTTTTTTTCAATTAACAAAAGTATTTTTTAAAACGCATTTTTGTGCAATCATTCTTCTTGTTTTTCTTGTGCGTATCTTTTTAACGTATGTTTCAACTTTTAAAGTTAGCATAACTCGCTAACGATGCGGTTGATTCAGGCGAAAATTATATCATTATTGTATAGCAAATATTAAACACCAATAGTTTTTAAATATTAAATTAATTTAATATTAAATCAACCGTACCGTTAGCGAGATGTACTAACTTGAAACTTTATTCCAGTCATTTCTTTTTCGTCCGACTTTAGTTGTGTTTTTTAGATTAATATTCTAAAATTTAGAAATTATTTAGATATAGTTTTCGTGCTATTTTTTATATCTTCCGTTTGAAACTAAAGTGTGTTACAAAACATCGCTTATAAGTTTAAAGTACGAAAATACCTTATTTAACTTGTTTTTTTTTAAATTTCCTGGTTTTTTATGATTTTAAATTAACAAAAATATAAAACACTACAAAGACCAAATGATAAAAAATTACATCGTAGCCGATTTCCTTTTTTTTTATTTTATTTACTACTGATCAGAATTAAATAAAATTTAAAATTTAATTATTTGTGCATCTAAGTTTCCTTTTTTTTCGAAGTTTCTGCAAAATTCGCTCTCTACTAAAGGATTTAATTTATTTACGATACCCATTTTTTAAAGTGATACTTACTGCAATTTACAAACGTATTTTGTTTTAGGTGTGGAATCTTCATACAGGAAATAGGATCAATACTTTAAAAAGTCATACCGATGGCGTTACTTGCTTGCAATTTGATGATTTTCGGATTGTTTCAGGATCTTACGATAAAACTGTTAAACTTTGGGATTTCAGTATTGGATAAGCCTTTGACATTAAACTAACTTTCGTAATATATTGACAGTAAGAGACTGGTCTGGAACAAGGAGTTTTTTATTCGATCAATCAAAAAATTTATTTAGTAAAGAGAACAAATTTTTTTTTAAAACCGAGGTTGTAAAAAACTGAAAACGAAAAGATTAGTTAGCGAGTTATCAAAAAAAGTTCTAGGTACGTTAAACAAAAATCTTTTATTATTTTTATTATTTTTCATGTGTTTTATTTTTAAAAAAATTTTCTTGCAAAGAAAAAGTATTTTTTTACAGAATCTAAAAAAAACTATTAAAATTGCATTATTGTTTGTTAATTTTCTAGCTTTACTTGACTTCATAAACATCAAGTGCAAAAGAGAAAAATCCCAAAAATTTTTAAGTTTAACTTAAAAAACAATGCAAATAACAGAAAAAGAATTACTTTGCGCGAAGCGCAAAAATTTTTACCCTTTTTTAATTTCTTTTTTACAGTATTTTGAAAATTTTGAGTACAACCCCCCCTCCCTTTCGAAAAATTTGTATGGAGTGCAACTCCCCCCTTCCGAAATCCTGGCCAGCTACGCCCCTGGTAACTATTTTGACGTATTTCCGTTATTTGAAAGAGTTGTTTATCTATGCATAATTTATCTGTGATATTAAAATAGCGAGTCATGTTTTGTGTTATAAACAGCAATAAAAACTACAAAAAGAATTTCAGCAACTTCGGTTCAATTTGATTCAAGCAAATTAGAGACTTTAGAAAGTTAAAGAAATACGTAAATTTGCAATAATATATTTTTTTAAATTTGTTAATCTAGTTATTTAACACTATTTACTGTGTTTTGTAGTTTTTAAAGCTAGTTAAAAAAAATAATATACAAAAAGTGAACGGACTGCCTGGGCGGGAGAGAGGATTTGGCGGGGAGGAGCCGGGCGGGGAGAGCCCGGGAGCCAGGAAAGTAGTGTGAGTAGATAGATATTCTTATATTAAGTTTTGGATTATATATATTTTTGGTTAAACCATATTTTAGTTATTAATGATTTTTAAACCCATGTATCGTACCCTGTGTGGAATGCGGCTGTTTACAGCTTTTTCCCTTATAAGATTACTATGTAAAATAGAGAATTGCTCTTATTAAATTATCCAAACAAATTAAGACTGGGATATTTTATTTAATAAAAAAACAATACAAAAAATGCATACTAAGTCAATTAAGTTTATGTAGATCTCATATAAAGTGATTTTGTAATCGTATGTTTTTGAATGGGATTTAATCTTTAAAACTGTATTAGGCTTTTTATTGCTGAATGCCCTTTTGGGATTTAATTCCACACAATTCTTTTAAATCAGGTTTTTGGGTAGTATGTGTATCCCTATTATGGGTATTGCTTGCTATGTTCTTGCCCCTATTCTTAGTGTAATAAATATTAAACTTCAGTGAGATCATTAATCCAAATAAAGCTTTGGGTTTTAAACGTAGAAATTTTTTCAGTTAACGATTCATGAACTTATATTAAGTTTCATGTTTTTTGGCTTTATTCAAAAAAAATGTATTCAAATTCATTTTGTGTAATGGTTTTATTAAATAGTGCAATATTATGATGGGAAAGGTTTGCTCTCAGATTTATCTAATGTACAGAGTAGATTACAGCATAAGAGACATAAAGAAAGAATCCGATCGTCAAGATTATGATTATATGGCAAGATGGTGCTTTTAGTTTGTTTTGTTTATGAAGTGCTTTTTAGCCATAGTTTTCAGATTTCGACAAAAAGAAATTAAAAATAATTTTAACCCAAAGTACTTGCATTGTAACTTCTGAGTATTATCTAAATAAATTCATTTCATTTTTAAGGGTTTTAAAAAAACTGTTTAGACCGAGTTTTTGTTATTGTTGCATTACCTGAAGATGAGGCCGAAAGTCATTTTAGAGGGTTTTTTTTAATTTTAAAAAAATGGTGTTAGAGTTTTACAACCCACGAACGCCTGCCCATCTACAGTTTAATACCGTAATTTACTGTCGGAATAAATGGTTTTTATTATAAGCGGGCCTCTTATTCTAATCAGTTGTCTAAAATTAGGGGAGTTCGGGTCCGATCTTTGGAGGAGGTCGGCCATAAGCGTGTGTACACGTACAATAATCTGAACTTTAGAATTGTAGTTATATTTCTACTACGATGTTTCTAAGCCCCGGCCATTTAAAGCAAAAAGAGCTCCGTAGTTTTAGTCCCCAAAATGAATAATAAGTTAAATAATTATATTTTTAAAAATTATTTTTAAATGTTTTAAAAAAAACTTTAAAAATGTGCTTTTTAAATCCTATAGTTCCTTCCTAGAGTCCTGATGTCACTGTTGATAATTTAACTGTGAAAAGTAGTGTGAATGTGTTTTGTAACCTTTAGTTTCAGATTATCACTTCAATTGTGCAGGTATTACCAAAAATATATAATATACCGAAAAATGTGCAACTCCTATATAAAAAAGTAAGTCAAAGTAGCCCATTATAATGAGCCTCTCCATTTAAATGGCACCGGGCCCCCCCCCCCCCCCCCCCCCCCCCCCCCGCCCCCCCCCCCCCCCCCCCCGGCCCCCCCCCCCGCGGTTTGGCCCTCCATTATAATGCATAGTAGTCATTTTAATTCGGCGAGTTAAAATGGAGAGGAAGCCATTATTATAGCCATTTATTGATTTAATTTCATTTCATATATACTCACTGACTAGTGTAATACTGCCTGGGCCGCACGAGTTTTCCCGTGTTGGTTTAATACTGTCCAACACGGTAAAATTTACGCGGCCCGGACAGTATTACACTTCTGAGCATAGGTGGACAGGGAGGGTTATACCCCCCAAAAAAATCCCGATTATAACCGACACCCCCTAAAATTTGGGGGTACCCGGACACCCTCCCCGCCCAAAGAAAATTTGGGAGGTCCCATGACTAAAAACGCTAAAAATGGGGTATTTAAAGTATACCCCAAAAAAAATTTTGGGACTCCCCCACCCAAATTTCGGGAATCGGGTATACCCCCCTCCACAATCCGAGGGGCTGCCCACCTATGCTTGTGAGTATATATGAAGTGAAATTAAATTAAGAAATCGCTATTATAATGGCTTCCTCTCCATTTTAATTCGCCGAATTAAAATGACTACTATGCCATTATAATAATGGAGGCTGCCATTTAAATGGAGAGGCTCATTATAATGGCCTACTTTTCCGTACTTTTTTATATAGGAGTTTTATTTTATTCCATACTTTTTTATATAGCACATTTTTTGGTATTATTATATATTTTTGGTATTACTATAATAATTAGTATTATAATTACTCCAACCCGAGATTTGAACACCCCTGTCATAAATTGTTAAAGATACTAATATTAGGAAATATTTTTATTAGTTAGAAAAACAGCTCAAGCAGCACAAAATAAATTTAACAATGTAGGAAACATTTTGTATTTCCAATTTTTTGAAAAGTGATGTCATTAAACCCTGTAAATTAACTATATTCTCTATGTTGTTGAAGTTGGTTGTAATAGTTTGTTGTTAAGGATGTAACCATACATGAGCAAGTTGGGCTGGAGTGGGGGGTTATATCCTAAATTAAGGGGGGCTTAAAATCCGAGAAACGCAAAATACCTATATCGTTTTTTTTTCTGGAGTGCATTTTACCCATATCGTTTTTCGATTTTGAAGGGAAAATAGGTAAAAACGCTAATTTTAGGTCAAAAAGTCGTTTTTATTACATTCTCGAACTTTTTATTGCTTAAAACATTCATTTTGACCTCAAAACTTAAGTTTGGAGGCAGTTAGAAGTCATTTTAAAGACATTTTTTTCTTCAATTTTCGAAAATTGGGGGGTAACCTTTCCCCCCCTCACTTCTGAGTGGAGGGGGTTAAACCCCCATTTTCAGAATTTGGGGGGGGGTTAATCCCCCAACCCCCCCGTGCCCATGTATGGTTGTAACACATATATACCGAAATAGTAGTCAGTCATCAGTGGGGAAGGGAATGGGGTTATTCCCCCCCCCGCTCAAAAAAAACCTCTAAAGCTGCCGACAACCCCCCTTTGTCCTAAGGATTGCGGATACCTAGGATTTTAGCAGTGCCTAAAATTTAAAGGTTCCCAATGAGTCAGTACTAAAAATGGAAGTTTTAGGGGGATGCCCCTCCCCAAATTTTGTAAGGTGGTGTTTACCCCTTAATTTTAGTATATTGCTTCAATCACAAATTTATGCATATTGATATAGGTTCTACTACTTATATTAAATCTGTCTTGCTATGATCGTAAAAAAATTCACAAAACTGTTGCAATACTGTACTGAACAATTATTTTGGGTATTTATAACGCTTGAAGGTAAGACATTAAAGTGAAAACCCTCTGCGACGTACCATTAAATAATATGCAATTTGTATTATATTATACGAGCCGATGACTCCAACTTCCTACTTATTTGTTAAAATACTTACCTTTTGCCGTTTTCAGTCAAGCTTACAATCTCTTTTATATCACAATTAGTCAGTTTTAACGCCGTTCCGTAGTGACAATATAGCGATTTCTTATTTATTCTTATTATGTGGTTAAATTAATATTACAAGTTTTAGTTAAAACTGAATCAATTTTTGATATTAACGAATTTGTTGGTTCTTCTGTAACTGTGTACTACTGAGATTTTGAATGTTTTAAATTATGTGCCAAAAATAAACAAAATAATTATTTTTTAGTTATTTTGTATTAGTGGTTTCTTACCACCGCCTTTTTTCGATTATTGCTTGTTATCAATGTTTTTACTCTATCAACCAAAAATATACAATATACCGAAAAATGTGCAAATCCTATATATAAAAGTAAGTAAAAGTAGGCCATTATAATAAGCCTCTCCATTTAAATGGCACCGTCCATTATAATAACATAGTAACCATTTTAATTCGGCGAATTAATATAATTCAAGCCAAGCCTCACAAGTGTAATACTGTCCAGCCCGCATGAGTTTTCTCGTGTCGGACAGTATTACACCGACACGAGAAAACTTACGAGGCCCGGACAGTATTACACTTGTAAGCATATATCAATTAAAATTAAATCAATAAATGGCTATTATAATGGCTTCCTCTCCATTTTAATTCGCCTAATTAAAATGGCTGCCTACTATGTGATTATAATGGAGGATGGTAACGAGGCGTTAGTAACGCGACGGTAGATCCCCGCGACGTTAGATCCCCTGCGCCACTGGGGATCTAACGTCGCCAAAAAGCGACGTTAGATCCCCAATAAATTTAGTGTTCATATTTTACGTTATCATCACAATATTAGTTTTACGAATATTGATATGCGTTTTTAATCCGAATAAAATAAAATAACGGCAAATAAAATACATTATAATAGCAAATAATGGGTTCAAATGAGGAACAAATCTTACCCCATGGATTCAGTGAACCAACACATGTTTACGGTTAATAACTCCCTATGTAGATGTGGAAAAACACAAAAATCCAGGAGGATTAAGAGATTAACGCCAGGCATGAAAATATCCTACATAAAACAGAATTATGTACATACAACAGACACTGAGTATACAGTAAAGAAATTGTAAACAATTCATTGTCGTTCGTTTTATCATTCAAAAAATTCTAACATTTTTCTAAATTAAATAAAATTTTAAATGGCACAAGACTTCGGGCGTGCGCAAGATTTTTACAGGCTGACAAAACGGAACTCACATCCGTTGATACACTATCCGAGTCAAAGATACCCGGGATCAATCTTGGAATTTCAGTGGAAACGGAATTTAGCTGATGACGGGTGTTCATACAGGTAAATTTAATTATTTTGTGTATAAAGTACCAAAGACGTTTGTGTATTAACCTGTACCGTAGGCTTTTTTCAAAAATCACAGTTGACTGCGATTCCAGACAGGTTTTTGCGCGGTCATGCATGACCGCACAAGATTTTTTCAGCTAGCTGCGAATAGCTACGGAACAGGTTAATAAAAATATAAAAGTGTGTGAAATTGTACAGAAAAAGTGACTAATTGTTTATTCCACAGCGTTTCACCCGTCTGTAACTTATTTTGAGATTTGAATGCAAGCCATGTTTAGTTATTATATCAAGAATATATTGGTAGAAAAATACTCTGAAAAAATTTTAAATTCTCGTTGTACAGTTTCATGAGCTTCAGCCTGTTTCTGATATTGAATAAAGATTGTGATTGTGACACTCATGTGTTTTCGTATTTATATGCGTGTTGAAATTTATACACCCTGTATGCGGTCGACCGCACCAAGTATAAAAAATAGAAATGGGGGGGGGGGTAGAAATTTCTACCTCACTTTGGAACACGTGTATATATATTATATATAAACACAATAACAAAAGAGTGTCACATTCTTCTCTATTATTCTTGATAAAAGCAAAAGAGAACAATAACCGCACACAAAAATTAAAGTATGTAGTAAAACACACACACACAAAGTATGAAGCAATGAAACTGTAGGTAAAAACCACACTGTTGTTATAAAAATCTGCACACACTGTCGGCACACTGTCGCAACCACACTGTCGGCACTGCACTGTCGTTATAAAAATGATGTTATTGTTGTTTTACATTTTTTATAGTTTGTTGCAAAAGTAAGTTAACCGTGGAACTTTGCATGGAAAAATGCACGCAGTATGCAAATCCACCCATGCGCTAAATATATCTGTTTGAAACTATCTATGTCATGT
>JASAMX010020090.1:0-10408 GCA_030248175.1 Microlaimidae sp. YZB2_3 | reverse complement strand
TATCTGCATTTTTAAAATCTATATTTAGCGTTTTAAATAAATTTGAAAAAAATATTAATTTGCAAAAAAATTTGACAAAAAAATTTATGGCGTCACTTTTTAATTTTTCATGAAATTAGCAAAAAAAATAGGGCGAAGCTCCGGGGGTTGTTTCGGAGCTTCTAAAAGCGAAGCTCCACTCCAGGAGCTCGCGGAGCTCGCGGAGGCACATCACTAATATAAACCAAAGGGATATAATCTAAAAAAATAAAGTATGTGCAGGATTAATAAAAATAAAACTTTGCTATCCGGGCTTTTGGTCTAATAATGTATGATCGTTGTTTAAAGCTTGCATGCTCTTTTAAGTTAACCAAAATTCAATTTAAAAAATTTAATGAAAAATTCCAGCATCCCTCTAAATTTTATTTAGGAAAAACAATATGCTGATGCCACCTAAAATTTTCGACTTTATTTTTTTAGTTGCTAAAAATGCAGGAAGCTACTTACCTATTTTTTTTCACAATTGATTCACTAATGTTAATAATAATAATAATAATCTAAATCACAACAACGTCGATTGTTTTCGCCTCAGCTCAATTTTACTACAACTACGTCCAAAGTTTGTGCTGTCTTAAACGTTTTTAAAAAATTATTATTGAATTTACTGCTTTAAAAATTGTTGAAATGCGTTGATTATAGATCAACATCAGGCGTTAAATAGTGAAAATTAATTTTAAGCGCTCTTGAATTATACTCTCTCTGGTTCTTATGTGCCCCGCTTTTGTTATTACGAATTTTAAGATTCTGTCGCAAAGGACTACTTATTACTCCTCTCACGGCTAAATTTTATTTGTTTGTTTTCTCAACTTTACGAAACTTTTCTTTGCGGCAAAGTCAAGTTTTTGAGTAAATTTTATTTACTAAGTGGTTTATTGTACGAGTGGGGAATCTAGCGAAGTATCCTTAGGCCTAAAAATAGGAAGAATTTCAATAGGTCTGAAAAACCACATTATGTAATTTGTTTCATTATTGTGCAAAAAAATCTTTATCTTAAAAAATTAAAAACAAACATCATTAATTAAATTGATACAAAAAATAATTTGGGGAATATTCTAAACTAAATTGTAATTTCTTATTTGAAAAAAAATACTTATTTAGGGAATATAGACACCTTGTATTGAAACTCATTGCACACATAAAATATAGCAAACACTAGCATTGCTGCTGTGCGGAAAATGCCGTAATTGATGCAAATTTTTTAAAGGCCATAGACCAAATAAAATGCAGGAGTTTTATTTAGGGGGAAATAAACGTTTTATTAATGAATTTATGCATTGTTTTAGTTGTTTTATTTGAAAAAAAAGTCTTTTTACATGTCTTTTTTTATTCCACTTCGCCTCCTTTGCACAACTTTAAACGAATTGCATTTATTACGGTAATTCCCGCAAAGTCAGCAATGTTAGTGTTTGCCGGTGTTCGGAAGTTTCGTCTTTTATTTTAGTCTTTCTACATCTGGTCTTCTACATCTCGTCGTTGGAAAGCTCGTCTTTCAAATATCTCGTCTTCGCGATTGTAAACGTACTTTTCAATTTTTGCTCAAACAATAATGTTTTGTTTAATTTTAGGTTTCGCTTAGGCTTAGAAAAAAACCAATGTTTTAGTCTTTAATTCAAAGAACACTCCATTAAAAACGAACCTACCACAATAATTTGCTTAATTTCTGGGTTTCACTCAGGCTTACAGTTTTAAATTTTTAAAAAAGAGCTATTAAAAGTTCGTTTTGTTAAAATTTGCTTTAATATTTATGTTGTACTAGGCATTGCAAAATTTTTTTGAATTTATGATTTTATTTGCAAAATGCGACAAACTCGTCTTTTTAAAAGTACGTTTGTAAAATAGCACCCAAAAGACAAGTTTTCTAATATATTAAAAGACGTAATTTAAAAGTCAACCATTTAGGGAACCGTGTTTGCTACGTATACTCTGATTAGTGATTGTGGAGAATTTCGTGTCTTGATAATTATAACTCTATTATTTGATTTCAATTCGCCAATCAGACAATACCCATGCAGGATTACGTGCGGTGTTGCTGAGGGGCTACTCATAGTGCAATGGTTATTTAAAACGCGGATGTGGATGTGAAGGGCTGAACCCATTGGATTTTTAGGGAATAGATCCACCCGAGTCAACATTAAAGCTTTTTATTACTATGGATTTCTTACTTTTTCTATTTATTTTAATGGCTTTAGCGATTTTTTGTTGCAAAACAAATTACCTATTTATCTTATCAACCAGTTTAAATATGGGGGTCAGAAAAAAATCCAATTTTAGCGATTTAAGTTTTTATAAAAGTAATTTAATATTAAATTACCGTAAAGTAAAATATTTAGGTATAAAAAGTGTACAAGTGAGTTTTTCCCGTTATACCAAAAACATATTGCCGAAAAATTACTAATGTCCGCTATTGGAATCTAAAAAATACACACTTTCTATTTTCAATTTGCGTGTCTCCTTTAAAAAGCTGGTACAATCCTCTTTCAAAAAACCAATCATTTTTTTGCTTGATTTCTACTTTTAAAATCTTATACTCAGGAGAATGGGCTCTCTCCAAATGACTCCACTATGGAGTTGTACTGAACTCTTTATTTGTTGAACGTGAACCTCTTTTATACTCTTTAACATTGGCTGGAAAACAAAGTTGACAAATAGCATATATTTTACCTGAAGATTTAACAGCAAATCTTCAAATACTAACAACACTGCCATCTGCCATTGCCATATTTTAATATAACTAAGTAAATGTACATTCACTTTAAAAATCTAACATAAAAATGTAAAAAAAGTCAATTTTATTTGATGTTTAGTTCATTTCATTGGTTGACCATGTATTAATGTTTAAACTAAGGACTTCTTGATAAAAGAATAGACTTCTTGATAAAAGGAAGTGCGACTCATCATAAAGGTTCTGCTGCACAAATAGTATTAAAGCAATGTTTAACAAAAAAAAGCAAAAAAATTATAATAATTGTCATTGACACGGAAAAAAATCTGGCATTTACCGGATCTGAAAAAAAATCCAGCCGGATCCGATCAAATTGAAAAAAGGTCAGATCTGCCGGATCGGATATCTGGTCGGGCCCTAATGGCAGAAGATAATTTTTTAAGCCGCTAACACGCTAAAACCACTTATTTTGACTAAAAAAGTTATTAAGTGAAAATTTACACATAAAATAAGCAAAAAAAACTTTAGAACGGAGATATGGAGCTCCAAAAACGGGTGTTTTGCTCCGTTTTAAAATTACTTTTATTATACTTTTACTCTTACTTAAAAAAATTGGTCTTACTTTTACTTTACTTAAATAAAATTTTGACTATTTCTTTTACTTTACTTAAATTAAAAAACACAAATTACTTTTACTCTTACTTTACTTAAATTAAAATTTTTCAAAATACTTTTACTTAAAATAATCCAAAATCAATACTTTTTACAACACTACTTTTAATCAATCAATTCAATTTAAAAAATAAGTTTGTACTCTTTATCACCACACATTTACCTCGATTATAGTTTACAACTTTTCTGCTAAAGCATCAAAAATAGCTTTATGCGCTGTAAAAAAATGCGCTGTAAAATAGCTTTATGTACACAATTGTTTTTAACAAAAAATTTTGTATGACTATAATTTTTGAAGAGCATTTTGCTTAGGTTGTAGTGTTGTTTTTTTGTTCTTTCAAGTATTGGTGCGTTTTTTCAAGCATTAGTATTTCAAGCATTACTTAACATATTCTCCAAACACTACAACATTTTGTAAAGTAAAGGAGTGATAAAATTTTATTTATTAAACTTTAAATACATTCTGCGCTGTTTTAGCGGCAATTTTACTATTTTAGCAGCAGAAAACTACTGGAAAAATCTTAAGGAAGAAACAGGAGTGACAAAAATAGCAATAAAGTGCGAAGAGTTTAACGGATGTGGTGATTGGTTTTTTGAAAGAGGATTGTACCAGCTTTTTAAAGGAGACACGCAAATTGAAAATAGAAAGTGTGTATTTTTTAGATTCCAATAGCGGACATTAGTAATTTTTCGGACATGTTTTTGGTATAGGCAAAATCACTTGTACACTTTTTATACCTAAATATTTTACTTTACGTAATTTAATATTAAATTACTTTGATAAAAACTTAAATCGCGAAAATTGGATTTTTTTTCTGACCCCATATTTAAACTGGTTGATAAGATAAAATAGGTAATTTGTTTTGCAAACAAAAAAAAATCGCTAAAGCCATTAAAATAAATAGAAAAAGTGAGATCCATAGTAAATAAGCTTTAATGTTGACTCGGGGTGGATCTATTCCCTAAAAATCCAACGGGGTTCAGCCCTTCACATCCACATCCGCGTTTTAAATAACCATTGCACTATGAGTAGCCCCTCAGCAACACCGCACGTAATCCTGCATGGGTATTGTTTATTTGCTAATTGAAATCAAATAATAGAGTTATAATTATCAAGACACTAAAAATTCCACAATTGGTACCAGAGTATACGTAGCAAACACGGTTCCCTGAACGGTCGACTTTTAAATTACGTCTTTTAATATATTAGAAAACTTGTCTTTTGGGTGCTATTTTACAAACGTACTTTTAAAAAGACGAGTTTGTCGCATTTTGCAAATAAAATCATAAATTCAAAAAAATTTTTCCCGGAGCCTAAGTAGAACATAAAATTAAGCAAAATTTTAACAAAACGAACTTTTAATAGCTCTTTTTTAAAAATTTAAAACCTAAGCCTGAGTGAAACCCAGAAATTAAGCAAAACTTTATTGTGGTAGGTTTGTTTTTAATGGAGTGTTCTTTGAATTAAAGACTAAAACATTGGTTTTTTTTCGTAAGCCTAAGCGAAACCTAAAAATTAAACAAAACATTATTGTTTGAGCAAAAAATTGAAAAGTACGTTTACAATCGCGAAGACGAGATATTTGAAAGACGAGCTTTCCAACGACGAGATGTAGAAGACCAGATGTAGAAAGACTAAAATAAAAGACGAAACTTCCGAACACCGGCAAACACTAACATTGCTGACTTTGCGGGAATTACCGTAATAAATGCAATTTGTTTAAAGTTGTGCAAAGGAGGCGAAGTGGAATAAAAAAAGACATGTAAAAAGACTTTTTTTTCAAATAAAACAACTAAAACAATGCATAAATTCATTAATAAAACGTTTATTTCCCCTAAATAAAACTCCTGCATTTTATGGGGCTTTGCTGTTTTTTTTTTGGTCTATGGCCTTTAAAAAATTTGCATCAATTACGGCATTTTCCGCACAGCAGCAATGCTAGTGTTTGCTATATTTTATGTGTGCAATGAGTTTCAATACAAGGTGTCTATATTCCCTAAATAAGTATTTTTTTTCAAATAAGAAATTACAAATTAGTTTAGAATATTCCCCAAATTATTTTTTGTATCAATTCAATTAATGATGTTTGTTTTTAATTTTTTATGATAAAGATTTTTTGCACAATAATGAAACAAATTACATAATGTGGTTTTTCAGACCTATTTAAATTCTTCCTATTTTTAGGCCTAAGGATACTTCGCTAAAGATTCCCCACTCGTACAATAAACCACTTAGTAAATAAAATTTACTCAAAAACTTGACTTTGCCGCAAAGAAAAGTTTCGTAAAGTCGAGAAAACAAACAAATAAAATTTAGCTGTGAGAGGAGTAATAAGTAGTCCTTTGCGACAGAATCTTAAAATTCGTAATAACAAAAGCGGGGCACATAAGAACCGGAGAGAGTATAATTCAAGAGCGCTTAAAATTAATTTTCACTATTTAACGCCTGATGTTGATCTATAATCAACGCATTTCAACAATTTTTAAAGCAGTAAATTCAATAATAATTTTTTAAAAACGTTTAAGACAGCACAAACTTTGGACGTAGTCTAGTAAAATTGAGCTGAGGCGAAAACAATCGACGTTGTTGTGATTTAGTTATTATTATTATTATTAACATTAGTGAATCAATTTGTAAAAAAATAGGTAAGTAGCTTCCTGCATTTTTAGCAACTAAAAAAATAAAGTCGAAAATTTTAGGTGGCATCAGCATATTGTTTTTCCTAAATAAAATTTAGAGGGATGCTGGAATTTTTCTTTAAATTTTTTAAATTGAATTTTGGTTAACTTAAAAGAGCATGCAAGCTTTAAACAACGATCATACATTATTAGACCAAAGGCCCGGATACAAAGTTTTATTTTCAGCATCACCCACATACTTTATTTTTTTAGATTATATCCCTTTGGTTTATATTAGTGATGTGCTCCGGAGCTCCGAGCTCTGAAGTGGAGCTCCGCTTTTAGGAGCTCCGGAACAACCCCCGGAGCTCCGCCCTATTTTTTTTGCTAATTTCATGAATAATTAAAAAGTGACGCCATAAATTTTTTTGTCAAATTTTTTTGCAAATTAATATTTTTTTTTTCAATTTATTTAAAACGCTAGATATAGATTTTAAAATGCAAATAGAGAAACTTTAAATGTATTTCAAGCTTAATTAAGCTGAAAATCGCTCATTTAAAGGGCGTAGCTCCGGAGTTCCCTCCGCTTTAATTGGACGGACCTCCGGAGCATGATATTGGAAGGTAGGAACATCACTATATAGTTTATATATATTTTATAACACTTATATATTGCTAAATGCTATTATTCTAGAATGTTGTATAATGTTTAGCTCTATTTGGGCTTTTTTAGGTACATTAAAGTGTGGAGAAAATGGGAAGGAAAGTTTGTTATTTACAACTACATGTTTAACAGAGAACCCTTAGTCAAAGAATAAACACTTGTAATCTCAAGGAGCTTTTTTTGCACTGCGATATTATATTTTATTTATTGCTGCCGCGCTTCTGTAGATGTGAAAATAAGCATATCTGCATAATAATAAAATATTTTTATTTTGATAGTGTGTGCAAAACCAATAGTAAATTATTGTACTGCAGATGCAGTTATATAGCTGGGGTTTTTTGTTTCGTTTTTTGTTTTTTTTGTGTGTGTTGTTGTTTTGGTTTTGTTTTGTTTTTTGTTGTGTTTATTTTTTTTTTTTCTGTAATTGCTTGTTAAAATAAGCATTAGATTTATCAAATTAACACCGATTATTGAAGATTTTTGACAGTTATGCCAGAAAAAAAAACAAATATACATTTATTACCTTAGACATAGCGGTTTTTCAACCACTTGTAAAGAAGTATAGTATAAAATCAAAAGTTCTGAGCAATATTGCTGCTATAAACTCTATTTGGGGATTAGTTTAGGAAATATTTAGAACTTTAAAAACTCAGAAAACAGTCGACACAAATAAAAAACCTGGATTACAAATATGGGGAACAGAAAATGTTCTTCAAAGCTAATAACAACTTCCACTTGAAGTGGAGTTAACCTTCTTTTAAAAGCACAGAATGGACCTCTAGATTTAAACGGTAAATCGGTAAATTTTATTCCACGCTTTAACCCTTTGGGATTTTTCGTCCAAAAAGCGCTGCAAATCTTCAGAAGGAATTCCGCGTCAGTGCTACTCAGTGTTAAACTCCGCGTCATCGTCGCCATGTGTAAAACTAAACAGCGGTGACGCGAAATGCATTCAGCGGATTTGCAGCGAATGAATCCCAAAGGATTAATCTACAAAAACCCTGACCGTGCTCACCGAAAATTCGCATTGTAGATTAAAAAAATTTTTTTTTGAAAACTTCGATTAACCATTTATATTTTTTATAAGACGATGAAATACAGGGTTTTAATACGGTTTTTTCGTAAAATAATAGTAGGGTAACTGACTTAATTTCGGCCACGCCTTAATTTCGGCCACCAATTTAGGGTGTTAGAAAATTGGCTTATTTTTATAACACAAAAGAACTAGCATAAAAGTAACTGGATTAATGTTGAATAAAATGTTTTTGCAAAAGTTTTTTTATTTTTGTTAGTCTACATTATCAAAATTTTCATACAAAAGGTGAATTTTTTGTGATTTTACGAATTTTTGCTTTGTGTTTAAACTGCATCAAATTTAGAATGAAGCAATATATAACCTTAAAATATCTTCTATTTAAGGCTCAAAGTTGTTAATTTTCATGTTTTGATATTTTCTTCAAAATCATTTTGCAATGCGTTTAACTGCGCATTTTAAGATTCCGTTAATTTCGGCCACCTGAAAATTTAGGTGAAAGAACCTGCCGTTTTTTGCTGTTTTTAAATATCATTGTACTACCGTATTTATAAAGAATTTTTTTTGCTCGTTTGACTTTGTTTTGACGTTTTTTAAGCCAAAAATAAAAATTGAACAAAAAATGCAAATTATTAAAACTTGTTTTTTTAAGATTTTGACATAATTATTTAAAGTCTTGCTAATAACTATTAAAGTTCGCAAACGGGAAAAATTAAGTTAAATGTACCAAGAACAATACCTAAGGGTAAATTTGCAACCTTTAGAAAATTTTATTGTTCGTTTAAGCAATAGTTATGGCCAGTTTTTTGTAGGTGGCCGAAATAAATGGCACGCGCCTTAATTTAGGCCACTTTAAAAAAAAGTTTAAAACTTTACTGATTTTTAAGTGTAACAGAAATATTCAAATTTTGCATTGGAATAACAAATATAGCTATTGTTTGATTTTTAAGCCAAATTTTGGCTTGATTGAAAAAGCCAGAAAAAACTTATTCAAAAAATAAAAAAAGGTGGCCGAAATTAAGTCAGTTACCCTAAACCATGCGATTTCGAAATAAATTAAGTAAAATATAAATTATTTATTTATATAGTAGTATCAGTATGGCACATTAAAATATTTGCATCACCGTAGATTTAAAAATATTTGCCACAATAAATAACCGTGTCAAAACAAATATCAAGATTCTTCAAAAGAACTATGATTGTTTGAAGTTCTCTTTAAACTGCAGTAAAAAACATTTTGCTGTATAATAGTGGTTGTTTTCACTTCAGCAAAAAATAAAAAAGTCCGGTCGAGTTTTTTCACCACTAATTTAAAGCTAACATCAGAGAATAAACTAGAAAAGAATTTTCATTCAATTCATTTAGTTTCTTAATTGAAATTAAGATTAAACGTAGCTGATTTTCCCCAAGATGCAAATGTGAAGCTGTTAAACTGGAAAAAATGCTTCGAAATCAAAACTGTTATATTCTTTTCAATAAAGTTACTCGCACTCCGGAATCACAGCTTCATCCCAAGGACCGTGTATAGTGCTATAAAATATACAACTATTTAATTATATCACAATAATTATTTGTTACAAAGAAGTAAGTAATTAATTTAAATCACTTTATATATAATAACTTTTAGTTTTTTTAACTACGCTCGTACAAAAAATTGAAACCAACAGACTGACACTAAATTGAAACATGGCCGGGTTTAAAGGGGTGGGACCGAAATTTTTTTGCAGGGGGCGTAGGTTTTGTAAGGGAGAAACACTAATACTGAATCGATCGGGCTGAAGGAACAGAGCTCCTTTTCCTGGGGGTTGGCAGAATGCAACTCGGGAAAAATTTAATTTAAGATACTAAAACACATTTTAAAAAAATTGATTTCATTTGTAATTTTAACGGAATGTAAGGTGATGATATAAGATGATGTCGTCGTTAAACGGCTAAGAGAAAAATGTGACGGAAGTCCCTGCATTATTATTTGCTGACAAATCTGTCGAAGTTCTGGCGCTCCTAATAAATATCATGGATCCCAACCCAAGGTTAAAATGGAACAATTTCTTAGCAGTCAAAGGAACAGAACAGCGAAAATAGATTTATTTGAAGCAAAAATCACTGCCATAGGAGCAAACAGAAGAAGAATGATATGAAATCATAAAGATATAAAAACGTTAACATTATTATGGCGTGGTAACCTTTATGGGCCCCAAAAATTCTTGTTGTGGGTTGGATTAAACCAGAATATCAAATTCGTGTATTTTTTTGTTTAGATAATGCATCAGATAAAACAGCAAAAGAATCCTAAAAATGTAAAAACTCAGAAAAATAATGTAATTAATTAATATAAATATTTTTAGGAGATGAGTCTATATTTTTTAAATAAAAATAAATTCCGTGTTTGAAGCGGCTAACCCCATAAACACCTTACCTTACCTCACATTACCCTCAAATATCTTACGAAAACTGCACCAGGAAAAATTAAACAAAAACGAAAAAAAATCAAATCCTATTGCTTTTTAAAGAATTAAAAATTTTCACGACTATTCATACCTTTTACATGGCTGCATGTACATAAGCAATAATGGACAACCCAACGAAATAAACAAATGTAATGCTATGAACAGCAGAGTCAATGATTTCGACAGTACAAACAGCCCAGAAATTACAAAAGTAGTCCCAAGTGCTGTGGTACATACATTACACGACTCAAAAGCTAATTCCAGTTTAGATC
>JASAMX010020089.1:0-10758 GCA_030248175.1 Microlaimidae sp. YZB2_3 | reverse complement strand
GGGGTTTAACCCCATTCACTTAGAAGTGGGGGGTGAGAAAAGATTAACCCCCCAATTTTGGAAAAATGAAGGAGAAAAAGTGTTTAAAATGATTTCTAACTGCCTCCAAACTTAAGTTTTGAGGTCAAAATGAATGTTTTAAGCAATAAAAAGCTCAAAAATGCAATAAAAAGGTCTTTTTGACCTAAAATTAGCGTTTTTACCTATTTTTCCTTCAAAATCGAAAAACGATATGGGTAAAATGCACTCCAGAATAAAAAAACGATATGGGTATTTTGCGTTTCTCAGATTTTAACCCCCCTAATTTGGGGTTTAATCCCCCCAGTCCGGACCAACTTGCCCATGTATGGTAGAGGGGTGTATACAATCCACGCTCCTGCTCTTTTAGTACCTCTGCCTGTGCTAACCACTCATCTATTATCTTAATACCTGAGGCAGAGCAAAATATAAACACTCAGTTTGCTTTTTATAACCTTGCTTACCCAGATTGATGTTTTTAATTCCCAGATGTAGAAGAGTCAGTAGGACTGCCACCGCCTTTTGTTCAAACCAAGAGATGTTTAGCGTTAGCGGTAGAGAGTTCACATCCGTCTCAAACGCCTCCGCCAACGCCAGTGCTACCTGAAGAATTCCAAGTAAAAAGAAACAATATCTTAAATATTACAACAAAACATCAAAAGAACATTTTTTATTGTTTTTCAATATACTGTTGACGTTAAATTGTTGTTCATTTTTTTGTTCGAAAAACTTTTTTTGTTGTTTTATTTTTATCAAATATTAAGTTATCACAAATACAAAAAACTCGTTATAATAAAACACAGACTGCTCTAATCTATCAAAAAAATCACGCACTTTGACTGCTCCGTAGCTGTCATTGCATTGACCCATATCTAAGAGACGAGGAATTCCAGAATCACCAAGAGTGCCGAAGTCCCGCAAACGATTAAATCTAGACAAAACAAATATAAAGACTGGCTCTTAAATTTTTTACAAACGTCTAAAATCCCAATAAATTCAGTATTGGACTTTGGCTAGTAGATTGTATTTCAGCACGTATTTATAATATAAAAATTGATAACGAGAGCGGTGCTTAAGTGGCATAAGCACAAAATTTGGCACACGTGCGGCTTTTTCAGAAAATTTTCAATTTTTTTTCTCAACTTAACAGCGCATGATTAAAATCCATAAAATATTTCCGTATTGCAAAAATAACAATTAGGGTAGTGCATTTAATTTCGGCACTTTTTTGTTTTTCCAGTGTAATTTTTCACTGTATGGCCCGATTTTCATGTTTGATAGCTCATTTTGAAGCTTTCACGATACTGCGTTGCGTCACAAAAGTTTCACTGTACGAAAGTAGTTTTTTTACTTAATTAACTCAGTTTTTAAAAAAATGGAAAATTGCGGAAATTAAATGTGTGCATTTAATTTTGGCACTTTAAAAACAATCGATTGTTTCTCAGTCAAAAAATCACCATTTTCAAAAATTTAAAAGCCTATCATTATCTTCAGACAGTTTTCTTTAATTTAAGCTTCTACTTGTTGTTCAACTTGTAACTGGCAAAAAGCCACAGCTAAAATGCCAAATGGTATCAAAATGCGCAAAATTTGGGGAAAAATTTGATTTTGGCATTTAATTTCGGCACTTTTTAAAAGAACCCCCTTAATCGAGTTTAAGTGCAGTGCTATGACCCCTACACATTTCAACGTTGTCTTTTAACTATTTACAACTACAATTTAACACCGGGCCACTTAATTCAACCCGTTTTTACCTACAGCAATATGTGTGCCGAAATTACACTATTTTATTTTATAACGATTGCTCACCACAGACGCAATGTAGAGCCACGGGGACTAAAAATTCGGAAAATAGACTAAATTTTACCAGGACAGTTTAATTTTTAAACCAATTTATTGCGTAATCATGAAATGCCCATGTTCTAAAAACGAGTAACAATTTTATTTTTTATAAATCACACAATTTCACATGAAAATATCATAATATAACAAATAAAAAACTCACAACAGTCATCTACATATAATTAGCTCTCATTTGAGCTATCAAACATCGTATTCCGTCCAAGATTACCAAAGATATAGTCCAAAATCAAAAATGCCCAATTAGGAAAAGTGCCGAAATTAAATGCACTACCCTACTTTAATGTTTTATTTATTTTATTATATAAAAACAAAGTGTGAAACACACTAATTTGAGCTTAAAATGAGGGTGAACTTCTTCACCCATCTGGCCAGAACGGAACCGGACCGGATCTGTACTAAATATTTCAAACTCAGTCTAATATTGAAATGAAATAATAAAAAGGTATTGTATTGTCTTAATACTTGCCAAATAACCTTAATAAAGCAAAAAAAAGGTATAAGCTTAAGCTTTCTAAATGGTACCGTACCAATAAAACAAATAATATTAAAATATTTAATGAAAAAACTTATAAACAAAATTAATGTTATATTACATAAATATGTTAGGTATATAAAACAACTAGGTCATTGTTTTCATAATAAAACCAACAAAATATTGTGAAGATTGTTGGTTTCTCCTGCCAGAGTGACCACCAACATGACAATGCTTATATTTTGGATTTTATATTTTATAGCGCTTAAAAATAAAATATTACTAGTGTTTGGGTTATAGAAAATCGAAGAGAATCTATATATAAATCGACGTAATGTGCGTGTGTGTGTTTGTGTGTGTGTCTGTCTTTGTGTTCCCTAACTCTTCCCTAACCAACCAACGGAGTAAGGTGAATGACGTATCATTGCAAAGCTTATACCCCAGGGAATGCCGTAAAGGGGTTGAAATTTTGAAACAACTTACATGGACATCTTTATACTGGACAACGCGTTTTCACCAAAGGGGGAGGGACCCTATGGATTTTGGAACTTAAAAATTTTTTTGACTCAGAATGGGCTGAAACTTATTGGAAAGAGTAATTAGGCAATGTAAAGCCAGAATATCATGAATTTTGGAAAAATGAACATGGACATCTTTATACTGGACAACGTTTTTTTTTACTAAAAGGAAGGATGACCTTTTTGTTGTCCTTTGCCAGTAACTAGGGTTTTATTCAACCCTGGTTCGTTCCATCTGGCACGCTCCTTGCCTTGCTCACCCCCTCTTCCCACTCCAGGAGGAGTTCAGCAACCGCTGCAGGGTTCGCCCAAAGGTCTTCTGGTCCCAAGGTCGTATTAATATATGTGCATGTGAAAAGATGTTGTGTTGTGTATATTTGTGTTTTACATAGCGGGCAGTTTGGTGATGTGTATTGTGTGAGATTGATTTTGTGTAGGTAGGAGTAGAGGAAAGGAGATTTCCCTGCCTTGAGTTGGGCAAGGGTTCTCCAGACCCCGTGAGGAAGATTTTCTTCCTTGTTACCTTTTGCTGGTGCTTTTGTTTGAAGTATTGGGTTTATTGGAGTATAGTTGATGTGATTTGCGCCTGTGTTTGTGTGGATTTGTTGTTTTAGTGTTTTGTAAGTTTTGTTGTGTATATCTGTTGGAATGTTTGTGTGTAGTTGTTGTTGTGAAATATTGTTTGTTTTTCAGCCTGCCGGATGCAGGTTGTTGTGTTAAGTGGTTGAGTGGATTGTTTGTGTACATGATTGCCAATTTTGCTTGTTTTGCGTGGAGTTGAATGTGTGTTGCTATTGGGAGGACTTTTGCCTCTGTGTGTATGATGTGTGTGTTTGTGGTGTGCCCTGTTGCGACCCTGAGAGCAATGTTTTGTATTGTTTGCAGTTTGTTAATTTGTGTGTTTGATATTGTGGGGCCCCAGAATGTGCTGGCATACTCGATTATTGGTTGAGTGATATCCTTGTATGTGTGAGTGAGTGTCTCTTTTGGTTTGCCCCACGATGTTGCTGTGAGTGCATTTATGATTTTAAGTGTTTTGTGTGCTTTGCTGTGTGTATTTGCGATGTGTGTGTAAGCTTGGGGTTAAAAGTGAGCCCAAAGATTTTTGGGTTTTTAGTTAGGATGAGTGTTGTGTTCTTTATTTGTAGTGATATTTGTGTGTTGTAGTCTGCAGGGTCTGGTGTGAATAGTGTGGATGTTGTTTCGCTTGCATTTAGTGTGAGTTGGTTGTTGTCTGTCCATATTTGTATTGCATGTAGGTATGGTTGTATTTGTTGCTGTGCTATGTAATGGTTTGGGTGTGATGCGTATATTGTGATGTCATCTGCATATGTTATGATGTGTACGTTTGGTGGTGGTGCTGGAATGTCTGCGGTGTAGATGTTGAACAATGTGGGTGATAGACAGGAGCCTTGTGGGACTCCTGTTTTTATGAGTTTTTGTTTGAATTTGTGATTGTTGTATGTGGTGTATGCTTTGCGGCCTTTGATGTAGTTGTTTATGAATTTTGTGATTGTTGTTGGTATTTGTGTTTGTGCGAGTTTGTGTATGAGTGTGTGGTGATTGACAGTGTCAAATGCTTTGGACATGTCTAGTGCTACAACGACTGTGCGGTGTGGTGGTTTTGGTTTGTTGAATCCTGCTGCTATGTGAGTGTAAAGTGTTTGTAATGCTGTGTATATGGGGTGTTGTTTTTTGAAGCCGTGTTGGTATGTTGTGTTTGGTACATTGTTTGTGATGTATGGGAGTATGATTTTTTCACAAGTTTTTGCGAGTACGGATATGAATGAGATGGGTCTGAATGATTGGCTGTTGTTGGTGTTTTTGTTTGGTTTTGGAATTGGAATGTAGTTGGAGAGTTTCCAACTGTGTGCTATTGTGTTTGTGTTTATAATGTTAGTGTAGAGTTGTGTAAGGTATTGTAGTGCTTTGTTGCCTAAATGTTTAAGGTGCTGTATGTTTGTGTTGTCTGGCCTAACTGAGTTGTTTGTTTTGCTGTGTTGTATTGCTGTGATTGCTTGTTGTATTGTTAGTGTGATGGGTGTCGATTTTAGTTGTTTGATTGCGCGTGTAATTTTGCAGTATGTTTTGTGAGTTGTGGTTTGTGTAAATTGTTAGTTGAAATGTTTTGCTATGCTGTATGGGCGAGTGATTGTTTTTTGTGTTGGATGTGATTGCCCTGTTTTTGTCTGTACGTTGTTTTTTGTTGTTGAGTTGTGCTATTGTGTTGTATAGTTTGTAAGAGTTGTGTTTGTGGGTAAAGTGTGTTGTGATGTGTTGCTGCCAGATGTTTGCTTTATGTTCTGCTATTTGTTTTTGTATTTGTTTGTTAAGCTGTTGTATGTTTGGAGTCTGCTTAACTTAACCAAATTGGACTTAACAAAGTCTCATTACAAACCTTTCAGTTCAGGGAATATTATAGAAGGATTGAATTTTGAAAAAAGTTAGCAAATTCATCAGAAAAATATATACTGGAAAAATTATTTGTCAGTCCTATGGCTGACACAGGCTACTTGTATATGAAAATTTCTGAAAAAGTTACCAAACGAACTATCACGATCCCCTGATAGTATTTTTAAAACTTTTAGCTAAATGTTCTAGTTGAGCCTCTAACTATATTTTTTCAAAAACAGAAATAAAATCAAAATGCGTAAAATAGACTAGCTAAACAATAATTTTAATCAGATATTTGATTAAAATAATGATAGAAACTGTTTAATGTTTATACTCTATTAAAAAACAACAAGAAAGAAAATTGCATAAACTTAAATATATAGACCCAAAACTCTAAATTTAAAAAAATCAAAGACAAAACCAAAAGATTAAAAAAACCCATCATGAGTCAAAATATTTATCCCATTGTGGGATATAAACATAAGTCTAAATTTTTGTTGGGAGTGTCAAATAAAAGTAATTTTATTATATGCCGGAGAAAAAACTCAGATCCGGCCAAGATCCGGTTTTTTAAAAAAAGATCCGGCCGGACTGGACCGGATCCAAAAATGGCCTGATATACCGTACCAGAGCCACCGGACCAGACCAGATATCCGGTTGGGCCCTACCCATCACTCTTCGCCACCAAAATTTTCTTTTTTAGGTTTCCTTATGTAAGTTTAATACCTTCTTAAGATCAGGGAAGTAGTCTGTTATGTCTAACGTAAGCAAGTTAAAAACAGAAAAACATAGATTTGGGAAACTTGAACTAACCAACACGGTGTTTGATTCATTTATAAACTTCTTTTAAATAAATTTTAAACCTCAAGGGAGCTTGCCCTTAAATCACGTTAAAATTAATAAAATTTTGATGCTCCGAATAATTTTTTGAGAACAAATTTTAAACAAAAATGTATTAAACAATTTACTACACAATAATGAGTATTTCTTTCTACCTAAGCAAAACAAATTAAAAACCATTATACTAAAGGAGAGTTTGTCTTAAAATTGGTATTTATTATAATTTACAAGCTATACTATACAAAATTAATGATTTTCAAAGCAAAACATGCATAGACAATTTTGTTTTTGAATCAATTCTTGTCAGAAATTAGAGAAACGTTACGCTAACCTATATTTGGCACATCCCATCGTCAAAACGAGTGTGTTTTCTGGTAGTTTGTCCACAAATTCGGTGAAATAGCTGCGCTTATTTTCTGAACCGTCACATCCTCCCACAACAAACACACGTTTTAATGCCCCCGATTTTACAGCACTTATAACCTAAATTTATTATAATAGTATTAATTTTACAAGTTATTAATCTGTAATTAAAATTTAATTAATTTATAGAATATTCAAACACAAAATATTAAAGCTAAAAAACATTACTGTGACTAATCCAATAAATAAATTTGCATTAATTTTTATTAAAATTCATTTTTTCTAATTAGGGTATTCATCAAAGGTTTAGCGTTATTGCAGCATCTGGCTCTATAGGTGGGGAGCCACCTGGATTTTTTTGGAGGGGGGTATACGGTAACCCGACCCCTGATATTTTTTTGGGGGAGGGGGTGTGCTAATTTTTTTTTGGGGTATACCGTATACTTTAAACCCCATTTTTAGTACCGACTGTGAAGGAACCCTCCCCCCTCCCAAATTTTGGGAGGAGGGGTGTCAGCAGTAATCGGGATTTTTTGGGGTTTAACTTTAACCCCCTGCCCACCTATGTTTGGCCTTAAAATTTTTTTTGAGCGAGACTCAAAAATTTGAGATAAATGCTTGTGTAATTACCATACCATAGATTTAGACTTTAGAGCCTAGTACCTGTAAAATTATACTGCAATCGCAAATCAAACTTATTAAATTTTTGCGCATGGAGGTTAATCAGTCAATCTATCTTTATTTTGCCATGTAAACATACATAAGCATAGGGTGGGGTCTACCCTTCTAGCTTCAAAATTTCAGACCCCCCTTAGAAAAAAATCTAGGGCCCCCTTCCCAAAATTTTTAAATTTTGACACCCTACCCCCTCTGGAATTCTAAATTGACCCCCCTTTTCCAAAACAAATTTTGGGTATGAATTTAGGTCAAAATTTACGACTCAAACATACATGGGCACAGGCAGGGACGTAGCCAGGGGGGGGGGGGGGGGGGGCGGCCGCCCCCCCCCCCGAAACGGTCGGACAGGAGGAAAAATAAGGATAGTGGTTGGGCGGGGGGGGGCGGCCGCCCCCCCCGAAATGGTCGCCAGATAGTAAAATTTGGGGGTTTTCATATGCTAAAAATTCAAAATTTTCTAGCGCCTCGCTAATCGCTCGGCGCCAAACTTTAAAATAATTTTAGTACCCCAATGGACCCCCAAAAACCAAAAATTTGTTCCGCTTCGCTTCGCTCAGCGGTCACTTTCTATAGTATACATACATATATATCTCGTTATTTATGTTGCCTGATGCTAATGTTTTTGTTTGGTGTGTGGGGGGGGGGGGGGGGGGGCGGGCGCGCGCTGCCCGCCCCGCCTCTTGGAGAGCCCTGGGGGCCCTCCCGCGCCGCCCCCGGGGGCGGAGGGCCGTCCCCCCCCCCGGGGGCTGGCCCCCCCCCCCCCCCCCCCCCGCTTGGGGTTTTTTTTTTTTTTTCCGGTTTTTGTTTGGTTTTCTTTTGGCCTATGGCTGTTTTAATACATAAAATTCAAAATTAGCCTAAACCTTAATTATTAGTTTAAAAAATTTTGCTGAAAAATCCCCTGGACCCCCCGACCCCCCCCTAAATTTGAAATCTCGCACCCGGGGTCGACCCCCCCTAAAAAGCCCGGGGGGTGTGGTCCCCCCCGGCCCCCCCCCCCCCCCCAAAAAATTTTGGCCTTCCCGGGCTCGGCCTCTATGGTGATAGGGGGGGGCCCCCCCCCTCGCGGGCCCGCCCAAAAACATCGATGAAGTTAGCACAATAATTTTTATAAGTAATAAGTACTACACAGAAAGCAAAACAAACAATCATATTGGTTGATTTATGTACCTCCCCCCTCCTAAATTTTCCTGCCGCCTATAGCATTGGCTCGGATTTTTTTCATATAGGTAGGTACCCTAGAAAACATGGAGCCGAGATGCTGCTCATGTGCTTTGGTTTACAATGTGGGTTTAGCCAAGGGGTCTGAAACTAACGTCTCTAAATTCCTTTTTTGTAAAATCCAGGCTCTGTCAATTGTGCTTATGTAATATTTAACTAAGAAAACATGTTTTTACCGCTAAAAACATTAGATAATAGGTTATTAGGCCAAAAACAGTGTATTATACAGCTTTATCTACGTTTATCCCTGCTTTTTTAACGTTTTCAAAAATTAAGGGGGGGCTCCGCCCCCCCCAAAATTTCGGGGGGGGCGGAGCCCCCCCCGAAATTTTTTTTTGTACTAAAATCCGCCCCCCCCAAAATGAAACTCTGGCTACGTCCCTGGGCACAGGGGGGTTAGCTAACCCCCCAAATTCTGAGAAGGGCGGTTTAACCCTTCCCCACTCAAAAGTGGGGGGGGGGGAAGAAAAAGTTAACCCCCCAATTTTGGAAAAATGAAGAAAAAAAATGTCTTTAAAATGACTTCTAACTGCCTCCAAACTTAAGTTTTGAGTTCAAAATGAATATTTTAAACAGTAAAAAGCTCAAAAAATGCAATAAAAAGGGCTTTTTGAATTAAAATTAGCGTTTTTTACCAATTTTTTCTTTAAAACGATATTGATATAGGTAAAATGCACTCCAGAAAAAAAAAACGATATGGGTATTTTGCGTTTCTCGAATTTTAACCCCCCCTAATTTGGGGTTTATCCCTCCACTCCAGACCAACTTGCCCATGAATGGTCTCAAACACGGTTTTGTAGTAAAAAACAGTACTTTTGTCTTCTTTTTATACATAAACAGCCTATTTTAGTGTATAAAATTCTATTTTAGTGCTAAAAAACTTACATAAATGATTTAATGTGACTTTTTTTGGAAAACCGGACCCCCTCCAGTGGCGTGCCCAGGGGGGGGGGGGCGGACGCCCCCCCCCCGAAATGCGGTGAAGCAGGATTTTTTCATAAGGGGAATTTTGGGAGAGAAAATTTTTTTTGTTAAATATTAATACAGAAACTTTCCCCGCTTTGCGGGTAGTTTAAATTGACAATTTATCTCAGTTTTTCAATTTCAAATCGATTTTGCCGCTCAATAGTTAAGGCATACATGTTAAATAAAACTACTATAAACATTATTAACCTTTTATTAACGTTTTAAACACATGTTTTACATGGATAGGAATAAAAAAACCTTAAATTTTGTTTTAATTATCATCTGGAATTAAAATTTCTAGTGTATTTTAGCGCCTTAAATTAAAAATTTTCTCCCCCGGGGGGCATTCTGCCCCCCGGACCCCCTGACAAGGGGCTCTGCCCCTTGACCCCGCTGGGGGGCTCTTGCCCCCAGACCATTCATTTCTGGGGGCTTCCCCCTCAGGGTTAGTATGTACCCCCCAGACCGCCCCCCCCCGAAATGAAATCCTGGGCACGCCACTGACCCCCTCTGACCATAGGTGGGCAGCCTCTCGGATTTGGGGGTGGGCATAACGGGGGGGGGGGTCAAATTTTAGGGGGAGGGGTGTCTGACAAGACCCAAATTTTGAGGGGGGGGTGTACCCAATATTTCCGAGCTACCTTAAAATGGGCTTAAAACGCGTAAAAAAGCGTAAAACAAGCTTATAAATGCTTTAAAACTGTGTAAAAATAAAATAAAACCTTATTGCAACTTATAAATTTTATTTTTTAATTCTTTTAAAAATAATGTGTTTATATTATTCTTATAATTAGATTAGAAATTATAGTTTTTTTAATAATTACGTAATAATAGAATAGTAATTATTTTATTGTCTTGATTATAAAGTCAAGTATCACAAACTTTTTAATCAATAATCTTATATCAGGGTTTCCAGCGCCTTAGGCAAAGTGCTCTCCCTGTCTTCCCTGACCAATTTTCCAAAATTTGGCATATTCTCCCTGACATTTTGCAAAGCTCTCCCTGACTTTTTAAAGAAGCTTTTTAAGCATACTTAGACACTTTTCATAACATGCAATATCTAACCTTGGGATTGCACTCTTTTGTTAATTTTTAAGAGTGTATTTATTGCTTTAGTTAAAATCTATGCATAAATTAACAGTAAATTATATATTTGATTAAACAAGGCTTGAATTAAATTAAGTTTTAGACAACAGAACACAACACACAGAATTTTATTTTTTAAAAATAAAAGAAACACTATATAAGTATAACTATAACATTGATAAATTTTAATTCTTTTTTATTTTAGCAACGAGATCATTTATTTTAGAGTCAATAGCCTGCTGTTCTTCACTTATTCTTCTTTTTTGGGCTTTAGCCTCTTTAAGTTCTTTCAACTGTATTTTAAGTTTGGCTTGTTTTTCCTTTTCTTTGTTTTCCTCT
>JASAMX010020087.1:0-124655 GCA_030248175.1 Microlaimidae sp. YZB2_3 | reverse complement strand
TGTAGTCTTACTTCGTTCAGTTTCGTATTGCTAATAAGTTAAATTTGCAGATTTAAAGTATTATCAGAAAACTATGGTTGGATCTAAACCGATATCTTATAAAAAGAAACACAGTCGATAAAATATTTATTGAATACATTATTTTACGTGAGGTTTCGATTGTATCGCACAATCATCAGCAGACGAACTAAAATACAAACAAAATTATTTGAATCCAATATATAATCATAATTACGGAATAAAAGCAAATTTGGATAAAATAAAGGAATATATGAATACTA
The DNA here is from genome assembly GCA_030248175.1 of Microlaimidae sp. YZB2_3. Taxonomy (NCBI): domain Eukaryota; kingdom Metazoa; phylum Nematoda; class Chromadorea; order Desmodorida; family Microlaimidae; species Microlaimidae sp. YZB2_3. The sequence continues at coordinate 124,374 of JASAMX010020087.1, read as the reverse complement.
AAAATATTAAGACAAAGCAAAAGATCTTATATAACGTGATAAACATATAATTTTCAGAATAAAATTTTTAGGGTAAAAATATATATACAATATAAAATTAGAATATTTATAAAATACGGAATAAAAGGATACAAGAAATAATTTTAAAATATGTGTTAACCCGTACTCAACCGGTCCAGTTCTAGAACTGTTCCGAACAGTTTTAGAACTGTTCGGAACAGTTCTGTTCAGAACAGTGTCAGAACTGTTCAGAACAGTGTCGAACTGTTTAGAACTGTTCAGAACAGTGTCGAATTGTTCAGAACAGTGTCGGTGTACTTTCCAGTTTGCCCAAATTTGTGAAAAATTCGGCATTTGAAAATGCCGAAGTTGTACTTTGGTGCATTATAAAAGTCCCCAAAACATTTTCCAATTCTTATCACGTGATTTTATTGTGTATTTCCGTTGTTTTATGTGTTTAAATATCATTTGCGGAGTTTTATTTATTTTTTGATTTTGAGAACTGCAAATCAGTCCTAGAACTGTTCTAGAACTGTTCGGAACAGGTTCTAGAACTGTTCCGAACAGTTCTAGAACGCATAGCACAGGGGCATGTAGAGTACCGGTTAACCTGATAGATAATTTTTTTTTAAAATTTTGCTGTACTGTAGGTATATTTATAATGTGTGTAAGGTTTTATTATTTTTATTACTATAGCTTGTTTATCTAAAAAATTTCAATTAAATATAAATTTTTTCGGTTAAAATCTAGTTTTATTTACTATAAACATTTTTTATACATTTTTCAATAATACTGTATCTTTAGGTCTAATTTAAAAAAAAAATTTATCTATCGGGTTTAACACATATATAAAAATTATTTTTTGTATTATTGTATTCCGTATTTTATAAATATTCTAATTTTATATTGTATTATATTTTATATTTATTTTCTGAAAATTGTTTGTTTATCACGTGCATATAAGATCTTTCGTTTTGTCTTAATATTTTTAGTATTCATATATTCCTTTATTTTATATTCCTTTATACCCATTTGCTTTTATTCCGTAATTATGATTATATATTGGATTCAAAATTTAATTTTGTTTGTATTTTAGTTCGTCTGATGATGATTGTGCGATACAATCAAAACGTTACGTAGAATAATGTATTCATAATAAATATTTTATCGATTGTGTTTCTTTTATATTATCAGAAATTTAACGCCGTTTAGAACAGAAGACGTTAAATTATTTTAAGATAAAGTTTGTAAGGGTTTTGGCAAAACACTAGTTTTATGATTTGTCGCTACTTGATGTGAAATTTCCGTTTATGGTTAAATCTGGCTGACGCTGAAAATAAGAATGCAGACATGAGGGGACCAATTAAAATTGTGCGGTAATGAAGTTTTTTTTAACAAATAAGAAAATCTTTTTCCAAAATCTTCCATTTTTTCACAAAATATACAAAAAATAACCAACTTTAGCTCTTAAAAAATTTGCATTCAGGTTACAAATTAAATAATTTGATAATTAATTATTAAAATACAGTTTTTAATCTTTGTTATTAATCCGCTTTAGTGAAAAATTTTGAATGTTTTTGTTGTTAAAAAGTCGATTCAATAATGCAAATATCGCGGTCAGCTAGATTTTATTTGCCTATAATCTCATTAATAACTAAAGAGTAATGCAAAAAACTTTTTGACAACAAATTTTTTTAAACAAAATTTTTTCAAAAACTTATTAAAAATGATAATAATAGTCCTAAAATACGGATGGAATTACTTAAAACATATTTCAACCTTAAATAAGCTTGAAATCTCTCATTTAAGGGGCGGAACTACGGAGCTCCGTCTGCTACCTCTGCGGAAAATACCGTAATTTATGCAATTTTTTTTAAAGTAGGGCTTTAAAAATACCGGTTTGGGCAATTTAATTAAATACCAATAAAATACTTGCGTTAAAAATCTAATTGAATCCAACCAATAAATACTGCCCAAAATTTTCTAATTAATTGAATACCAATAAATACTAATTGAATACTTGCCTTTTTTACTAAAAAATATCAAAAAAATACTTCAAATTTTTTTCAATAATAAAATACCAAAAAAATACTTAAAAGATTAAGGACTATATCTCTTTCATTTGACGTATGTTTGGTAAATATTCATATGAATAAGTCGCTTTGTATAAATCGAATAATATTCCGGGGGGCATTTACATACTTTACACAAGTCCTCTAATGAAAAAAGGATAATTTTGGGATTTTAAACTTTTTTGAAAGTTTAAATTTTAAAAATAAAAAAATTAAAGATGAATTCTATCAGGGTGAAAATAACTAGGTGGTAAAGTAACCACTCGTTCTTTGAGAAAATATCACGTGAAGAGAAACATGTGACGCAATTAAATAACAATTGGTTACATAACCACTGGCAACTTTTTTTTATTATTTTTATTCTCACGCGTTCATTCTTTATTTCTTCCTGATGGCGAGCGGTTACGCCCTTAATTTCAGCCTGAAGGATTTTAACTTTAGGCTTTTTTTATATTCTTTTAATTCTATCATAGTTCTTGAAGTGGTTTAAAAAATTAAAAGGAACAAATCAAAATATTGTTTTAATAATTATTATTAATCTTAATAAAATTGAAAAATATTAAGAAAAACAAAAATCATAGGGACCATACTTCACAAATTACTGACGAATGGAATAGTGAATACAACATTGGAAAAGTTTATAATCAATGAATATAAAAATTTTAGTAAAAAAGACAAACAACACAGCAGAACTGATAATTTTACACAAAATTTACAACCATCATACTTTAAAAAATCCCTTGAAAATTCCCCCAAGTTTTGACAAATTCTGCCAAGTTTTTCCCCCAACCCCCAAGTCGGAATTTTCGCCCCCAACTGGCAAAAAGTTCCCCTGAAACTAGGGGAATTTCCCCTGACCTAGCAAATTATCTCAATCTCAAAATCAATTGAATTCAATACCAATAAATACTGACCTTCCAAAAATGGTATTCAATCAATTAAATAAATACTGACCCCTAAAAAAGTGGTATTTTTTTGGTATTCGAATACTAATTGAAGTATTTTTTTAAGCCCTATTTTAAAACGAAAGACGAAACCCACTATATATAGTTTGTTTAATAATGAAATCAAACTGATTATATATACTGATTTCTGTTATAAATTGTCTGTTTTAAAACGTGTAATCAAGATTGGATGTAAAAATAAAAAAAGTTATATGGCTTCAGATGTTATTATAAGCAGGTTATTTCCCGTCGACGCCACTGCCAAATAATGCTGAAAACGTCGACCAATATTACAATAAAGATCGCTGAACATAAATTTTTCTTGAAAAAAACAAAATGTAGGTTTTAATTACGGGAAGATATATGAATTATGAATTATGCTTTATTATTTAATTTATAACATGTTGCGTTTAATTTGTATATTAACTTTACCTTTCATATGCATCTTTATTAAAAGTTTTTTTAAAGATATGGGTTTTTTAAATGTCCCATTTTATCCCGTCCTTTTTTCAGCGCTTCTTTTAAATGCACAGTCAACAATGTTAGTATGGGCATGGGGTATACCTTATGTTTAACTTAAGTTTCAGTGCAAGTGCAAGGTGTATATACTCAAACTAGACTATACTGATTTGTTACACTGTTTTTGTGGGCAAAATAATAATTTATTATTCTATGGGGTTTCCGTACCCTGAATAAGTTCAATTTTAAAATTGCCCCGTTTTATTAATTTTAATAATTTTATAATTTGATTGATTGGATCTGTATGTTTTTTTGTTTAAATTCAAATTATTGAGAAAGCGTTTTATTTGCACGAATTCACAAACCTGGCAGACTTGGTGTCTGTATTTGGCGTAGGTTTCATTGAAGGGACACACTGTATCCCCACTTACTGTAACTTTATTGTGCGTAAGCCACTCTGCAAACGGGCGTAAGGAACACGAACAATTAAGACTGTTTCCTAAAATAGTTTATTTATCTATTTATGCCTATAAATAATATGGCACCTTGTACTGGATCTCGGTTTATACATGAAGTATGCAATATACATAAGCGTCAATATAATGGATAATTACAGTATCTCCTACTTATCTTTCGTAGTATGCAAATCAACCGTAATCGGTTGATCTGCATACTACGAAAGATAAGTAGGAGATACGGTAATTATCCATTATGGTGACGCTTATGTATATTGCATACTTCATGTGTAAACTTATTCAGGGTATTATTACTTATCTTTCGTATTATTTTAGTATTATTACTTATCTTTCGTAGTATGCAGATCAACCGCAATCGGTTGATCTGCATACTACGAAAGATAAGTAGGAGATACGGTAATTATCCATTATGGTGACGCTTATGAATATTGCATACTTCAAGAGATAAAACTTCAAGAGATTTCTGCATAAACCGAGATCCAGTGCAAGGTGCCTATTTATATTTCAGTTATATTAATTATAATTTATTTATATTAATTTATTTATTTAGTTAAAAATTTCTGCAAGATGCAGGTTTCTATTAACCTATAATTTAAATACAATTAAAATATGAATTTCTTCTCTGACGTTTAAAAAAGGTATGGAATACATGGACGATCACCGCATAAGATTAGAGCATTTTTTATTTACATAATTTATTTATTTTTGGTTTTGTTCAGAATCATCGGTCGTATAACCAAAGCTGGCTACATAATCTATTAAAGCTTAAACTTACTTTTATGTTAAGCAGCGTTCATCACAAAATAGATTAGCACCGGACGGGTCCGGCACAAAAGAGTCCCGGCACAAAAGAGTCCTGAAAAAAATCGCAACTGGCACAAAAGAGTCCTGGCACAAAAGAGTCCCGGCACAAAAGAGTCCTGGATAAAATGCATTCATGCGCCCAAGCGCTGCGAGCGCTGAAGTTGGCACAAAAGAGTCCTGGCATAAAATCAATTTTTCACGGCTGAGTGAGATACAATGTTCACACCTCAGCTGTCTTCCAGTTTTTTATTTGTTTTTTTAATTAGCCTCTTAAGAGGTTGTGTGAAGAATTACGCCCGTAAAAAATTTGTGTTTTTAAGTATTTTTATTATTTAGTTATTAATACGCTCGAAGTTTTGTAAAGTATTTAAAAAATAAGAAAAACATGTGTTTGGGTTTGTGTGTGTGCTGTGTTGTGTCATGTGTTGTGTTTGGGTATAAATTATATAAAATTAAATTAGTGTTTTTTGACATATTTGAGTAACAAAACCATGTCTAAATAAGTATTTTAGTTGGGATAAATTTTTTGTTAGTAGTTAAATTTTTACAATTTTTATCAAATAAGTGTTTTGGTCGTAATTGTAAGGACAACCAGATGTGTCCAATTTAATATGGTTTTAAGTAACCTATAAATCTTAAGGACTCTTAGCATAATCACAAATTTGTTTTATAATTCGTTTTAAGTTAAAAATTAAAAAAAAATATGTTATAAACATTTTTAAATATATTATGAAAGATTACGACAGAATTCCGAATGTACAGAAAGATTTTGCATGTAATTATATTAATAATGGGAGGTGAGATAAAAATGGATACCACAAATACCTAAAAAGTAGTTATATAATGAATAAAAAACACATAAAAAAGTAAATTTTAATAAAAAAGCAAATTGTAATAAAAAAATTGAATATACCATTAAATAAATATTAATTGATGAATATATTACTAAAACGAACATGACCTCCTAATATAATTACGAAATTCTCTTCGATACATTTGAATTTCCATCGTAACCTTTATAGTTTTTTAAATCTTTTGTGTAGTTTTTTAAACAATTTATTACTTTTAAAATGGTATACTTTACTTTTAAAGCAGAAAAAATAGGTGATTTAAAAAAAGGAAAAGTTAACAGAATGATTTTTCTACCCTTCCATATCAAGCTCCGGGGCACCAGCCATTTCAAGCAGATGGAGAGACTTGTTCGATTATGTTTTAATTTATTCTATACGCATTTTAGGCTATTTTATCGTTTAAATACACGATGAAAAAAATTTAGTTTAAAAAATTCTGTTTTCTCCGGAAAACATTAATAGTTAAATACCGGTTAAGTGTTGTTAAACATGGCTACAGTATAAGTTTTTACTGCGCCACTTTTTAAAAACTAACAAATTTTTATTGATTTATTATTTTATTTATTTATTTTTTTACTTCTTATTCTACTCCACTTTATTGTGTCTTAACAGGCGCCTGGGGCTTAATATTTTCGTTACTTTACCTCCGTACACTTTTTCATTGTATGTCAACTGTTAAAAATTGATTTTATGCCAGGACTATTTTGTGCCGACCTCAGCCCTAGCAGCGCTTGGGCGCATGAACGCATTTTCTCCAGGACTCTTTTGTGCCGGGACTCTTTTGTGCCAGGACTCTTTTGTGCCAGCTGCGATTTTTTTCAGGACTCTTTTGTGCCGGGACTCTTTTGAAGGTGAGCCGCACCGGACATATGACTTTTTAATGTACCTTTTGAAAAACAGTATCTTCAACTTTAGCAGTCGCTGGATATTATAAATCCCAAAAAACTGACTGGAGGGTAAGAATATCCCAGCAGATTCTGGAATATTCTGACCCCTGGACAGTTTTACTCGCTCATAGGCCAGATTTAGCCCCCGTTTTCTTTTAAGCATAAACTGGATTCAATTCTGAACATCATAGTGAAACTTGGATACTCGCTTTTTTAGAAGTTTTTTTTTTGTTAATTTTATTGTTATAGAAAATATTGCATGAATTTTTTTTTAATTAAAGTCATCATAGTCAGTCAAGTTTAAATTGCCTAAAATTTTTAAAAAAAATAAATTAAGCATATAAACTATTAACCTGCTAAATCCAGAAATACTAAGCTTCTCGCGGATTCGGAGAGAGCTCTTTCAGTGAGATGGCTGATCGAATTGCAGCTCAAATCCAGGAATCTCAAATTGGGCAATTTGCCAAGAAAAACCGGATCCATCCATCCAATACCCGCTTTAGGGTGCGCTCCCTGTTCATTTAATTGATTTTCAATACACAATGTATAATTTCGTGGGTAAAACTAACCACAATGTATGGTCGATATATTGAGCAATATCCAATAACATTTTAAATTTTAAATAATAATAAAAATTCAATAAATTTTATTTATCAGCTCAATAAATATTAATCTTTTGTCTGGATTGACTTTGCAAATATCCAGTAATTAATATCTCGCTGTCCTACTACATGTACATTCGTATCAAAACAACGCAAAAAATAAGGCTACGCGACAGTGCTTCCGGAATATTTCCTTCTCGCAAAACAAATCCTCTTTTCTCATGCATTATTAGATTTGTCGTTTCGCTATCATGTGATGGAAGTTGCACCATCGTATAAACGCTATTTTCGTAAATTCAATCTATTCAAAGAATAAATTTGTAAAAGTTACGCTATTGGTTCATGATTAAATTCAAATTGGGTATTTTTGATGCCCCTTATTTAAAAAGACATAAAGATAAAACATTTTGTAAGCATATTAGCAAAATAAATTAAGCAAGGAACACACCCTTGTGCAGTCTTAATACTTTTAACGTGCTGGGAAACATGTTACTGTTAAAAATTTGAGATTCCAGCGAATTTTTGCCAAGATTTAGTTGTTTTAAAGAGGACAATCCTTTAAATGCCTCTGGGGAAATCTCCTTTATTTGATTGCCCTCCAGATTTAAGTATTCCAAATGGGTCATATTCTAAATTAAAAAATAATAATCTTCAATAATTATGTTATAAAAATGTACAAGAATTACGGTAGTATTTTTTACACAGTGCACCATGTACTTTATGATATATTTATGTTTAATTGCCACTGCAAGATGCTTGTAAATAAATAGTTTAGCTTATGATGACTTGGTTACAATTTTCATTTTAAAAAAAATATAATGTTAATACAATTGATTAATAACAAACTACTTAACACGAAGTTAAGTAAAAAAATTGTTGACAATTTAAAATTCCAAGTGTAAAAAGATTTTTAAAAAATAGTTTGGTATGAAAGTAATTTGCGCGTGGAATGTCAGACAGCTGTAAATGTGGCAGAGAAGTTTTAAATAACTTCCTTTTTGAAATAAGCCAAATGCAAAATGCATTAAAAAAATTTTAAAAAATGTTGTTTGAATCTATATAATTGATCAAAACGTGTCAAAAACATACATAAAAAGAATTAGCGGGAATAGTAACAAGTTCGTTGGAACTCAAATCCAAATATTTGAGATTGATCAAGTTTTTTAGCAATTCATCTGGAACACGTTGCAGTTCGTTACCGGAAACATCCAGTTTTTTCAAAGTCTTTTTGGAACAATCAAAAAGGGGTTGGTCTATTGAAAACCGTCCTAGCTAAAAACAAAATAAGCTTTTTTTAGTAAAATTACATTAAATTAAATTTTACGCAGACAGAATTATAAATACAAAGAAGTTAACAATCAAAAATTAAAATAACGCTGTAAAATGTTGATTTGCTATATAAAGTCTTAAAATTAAATTTTAAAAAATCAATTGTTATTGGTTTAATTGTAATTTATTGTTTTTTTTTTGTTAATCAATAAATAAATTTAGGGTTTTAGAAAATAGGCTTATTTTTAAAACACAAAAGAACTAGCACAAAAGTAACTGGATGTACGTTGAATAAAGTGGTTTTTGCAAAAGTTTTTTATTTTTGTTATTTTGCATTATCAACATATTTTTTAAAAGTGTTTTTGTGTGATTTTCTTAATTTTTGCTTTGTGTTTAAACTGCATCAAATTTAGAACGAAGCACTATATAACCTTAAAATAACTTCTATTTAAGGCTCAAATTTGTTAATTTTCATGTTTTGATATTTTCTTCAAAATCACTTTGAAATGCGTTTAACCAACTGCGCAGTTTAAGATTCCGTTAATTTCGGCCACTTTAAAGAAAGAAATTGCCATTTTTTGTTGCTTTTAAATATCATCGTACTACTGTATTTATAAAGAATTTTTTTCGCTCATTTGACTTTTTTGACGTTTTTTAAACCAAAAATAAGAATTCAACAAAAAATACATGTTATTAAAACTTTTTTTTAGGTTTTGACATAATTATTTTAAGTCTTTCTAATAACTAATAAAGTTAAACGGGAAAAAATTAGGTTATATGTACCAAGAACAATACCTTAGATAAATATGCAACCTTTAAAAATTTTTATTGTTCGTTTTGGCAATAGTTATAGCCAATTTTTTTTTTAGGTGATCGAAGTTAATGGCTCGCGCCTTAATTTCGGCCACTATAACAAGAAAACTTTGAACCTCCATTAATCTTTAAGTGTAACAGAAATTTATAAATTTTGCACTGGAATAACAAAAATAGCTATCGTTTGATTTTTGGGCCAAATTTTGGGTCGATTGGAAAAACCAGAAAGAACTTATCCAAAAAAATAAAAAGGTGGCCGAAATTAAGTCAGCTACCCTAGATAATCATTTTTTCTTGGGTCATGTTTTTCTATAACTTTGAAAATCCTAGTGATTTAAAAAAACATATCTTGTTTTTAATATTAAACTCAATATCTTTTTAATAACTACATTTTAAATTTTCTCGCTCACACTAACTGAGCGTTATACACTGTACAGTAGTGATGGGCGGAACTGCGAAACCCACGGAACACCGGAACCGGAATTGAGATTTTCCAAAAATCCGGAACAGGAATCAAAACCGGAATTCCAAATTTTGCCCGGAACATCCGGAACCGGAACTGCCTATTAAACTGCGAAACCCCCGGAACACCGGAACCAAAACCAGAACCGGAATTGAAATTTTCCAAAAATCCGGAACAAGAACCGGAATTCCAAGTTTTGCCCGGAACATCCGGAACCCGGAACCGGAACTGCCCATCACTATACTGTAGCTTCTCACTGCCGCCAAAAGGCAAATTGTTTTGTTTATATGACTATACTTTTTTTGAGTGGCACACTATGATAATTAACAGTAGGATTTCTAAAAATTAAAAAAAGATTATGACGATTAAAAAAAGGTTATTTGCAAAGATCTAATTTTTAAACATTTTTTAAACAGCGCATTAGTATGCTAATGCAAAAAGATTTATTTAAAAGTTTTAATTCAACCGTAAAGTAACTTTATCATGTTGACACATTGAAATCACCATATTTTTTATATTTAAAGCTTACGTTATAACATTTTTTTCTTTTCTTTTCTTTTTTTTATCAACAACATCAAATCTGCGACTTAATCGCCGCCAAAATAAACTACAATTCTAACAAAATATTAACGAACTCAAAACAAAATCTGAAATGACTTTAAAGGCTCAAAAAGAGCGCTTATTTAAGTCAGTTTTAAAACTTTTCCTGAATGCATTCAAAGAATATAAAATAAACAAATATATTAAGAAATAAATATATTAAGATATATAGTATTATTTATATGTATTGCTGTCGCAGCTGGATAAACTAAAATGGTAATCATCGATAAACAGTCTGAAACATATAAGCCGATAAAAAGTAATGATAAAACGTTTATTGAGTACATAAAGATAAGACGTTTCGGATTCAGCTGGATCCATCATCAGTTATACAATATAAGCCGGTTTTACTCTAGTTTTGAAACATTCAGAAAACATTTTGAAACATGTACTCTACATCGTGGGATAAGTGTTCAGTCTTATGAAAATTTGTGATGCACCAAAATTTTTAACAATTTTATATTTGTATGATTATAGATTGTCCTTATATATAAATACTATACCTGATAGCTGCTGCGCAATTTGTTTGAAGAGAAATCCACCGATTCCAGACGCGAGAGGTTCTGGAAAGTCTCCATGCTGATGTTGACGATTTGATTTCCGCGCAGTATTAGGTGCTTCAGATTGTTTTCCAAGCCGAAGAAAGCCTTGCGGGACACTCTCCGTATAAAACAAGCTTCCAGATGCACAGTGTGAAATCTTCCAATGGAACCGCATTGAAATTTTTGCACAGTATTGCAAGTTGGGAGTAGTCTGGGCTCAAAGCAGTATTGAGCGCAAAAAAAGTCCAAATTTTTACAGTAAGAAAACATTTGCAGAGCAAAAAAGCAGATGAAGGGTTTAAAATCGGACAATGTTGTGCATGTGCGACTTTTTTAGCAAAAATATGGTCAAAAATTTAGTGCACAGTCGGAGATTTTTTTGTGTTACAGTATAAATTTTTGCCTGTACTTAAAAAAAACAGACGTATTCACAGGAAAAAATGTAGTGCTGAACTTAAACAAACGTAGTATAGCAAGCCACAGAAATATATGCTTTTTTAAACTCGAATAAAAATAAAAACCCACTAAAGATAAATTCTATCAGGGTGAAAATAGAACGAGTGGTAAAGTAACCACTCGTTTTTTGAGAAAATATCACGTGCAGAGAAACACATGACGCAACTAAATAATAATTGGTTACATAACCGCTGAAAACTTTTTTTAATTTTTCTCGCTCGAGGGTTTATTGTTTATTTCTTCCTGGTGGAGAGCAGTTACGCCCTTAATTTTAGACTTTGGCCTGGGGCCTGTTTCATAAAAACCTTTGTAAATTCTCATTTTACAAATCTCCGCCTATTTTTTGTAAAATACACGATAAAGGTTTTTCGACTTGTAATCCAGGGGGAGCAATCACGCGCACTGCTCTGCGCTGATTGGTCGCAACCACGTCATTTCATCTCCGCTGACCAATTAATATTCGCCCTGGGCCTCTATCATGTAATTTACAAAACATAGGCGGAGATTTGTAAAATGAAAATTTACAAACGTCTTTATGAAATAGGCCCCTGGAAAACTTCCGCTCTAATTTCTAGTTTTTGTCAAAAAATTTTGTTTTAAAATATATGTAACTTAAACGCACTGCAGAAGCATGTTGCATTTCCAATCAAAAATAAAAATCTACTAATTTTCCAAACTTTTTTTAGATATAAATTTTTTTTAAACTTAAAAGCGGGACACTGCCGAAAGTTTAACGCGGTTCTATACCCCTTGGTTTGGTAGCGAAATTGCTTGGTTCTCAGGCGGGATCCGGTGTATACGGATATGGCCGTGAAGGTCTTGAGGTTGGGAAAACTGCGGAGGATGTCCAGGGGTCGGTAGAAACGCTTTTTGCACTTTTCGCCCGCGCAACTCCCGTCCACTCCTCGGCTCTCCCGCCGTCGGCCGCTGGGATTGGGCAAACACTAAATTACATCGACTCCGACTCCTCCAAAATCTACCCTAACTTACCACGAGAATTAATTGCGCCGTCATAGTAAATGCCGTCATATTAAGCCTATTCCTACGTGTTCCTAAGCCCAAAAGAAGCCTAAAAAATAAGCAAAATTTTCACCGCGCAGTTATTTGATAAAGTTTAGGTTGTGTTTTAGGCTTCGCTCAGGTTTTGGAACACGCAGGCACAGATGAAAACTAATTAACGGACGTAGCGAGTGCTGACATATTAAGCCTATGGCTGCGTGTTCCCAAGCCTATGCGAAGCCTAAGAAACAACCTAAATTTTATTAAATAACTGCGCGGCGAAAGTTTAGTTGATTTTTTAGGCTTCGTTTAAGCTTCCGAACACGCAGGCTTAGGCTTAATATGACGGAACTCAGCATAACGAGGGTAATATAACGCCATAATTAATTCTCGTAACTTACCGCAGTTTTATATTATGCAATTTTTACCCGTTTTTGTCGAATTTACGTAACATGCACATCAATATAAAATAGGATTAATTTCACGTAAAAAATGATTCGCATACGGGTTGTTTGAAAAATCCTTTCGCAACTGTCGAAGCATATTTATTTTTTTGCTGAAAATCGCGCGAAAATTGTTAGACGTGCTATTACCATGCATTCACATTACTATGCATTTTTGCTATTACTAAGCTAAATTTCATACGCAACGACCAATCATGCTGCGTGCGAATCATGCTTATGCAAATTATTTTCCACGGGGATTCACCCATTTGCAGAAATTCGAAGAGGAGCTGCGTGCGAATCATGCTTATGCAAATTATTTTCTACGGGGATTCACCCATTTGCAGAAATTCGAAGAGTAGCTGCGTACGAATCATGCTTATGCAAATTATTTTCTACGGGGATTCACCCATTTGCAGAAATTCGAAGAGGAGCTGCGTACGAATCATGCTTATGCAAATTATTTTCCACGGGGATTCACCCATTTGCAGAAATTCAATAAGAAATCGGAGTCGGTGGAATTCAGTGTTTGCCTGAGATTGGCCATGTCCAAGTGTTCCACCGACGGAAGTCGAAAATTTGGCACGTAGTTTTTGTTCATGAAAACTGCGGCCGAGTGATGTCAAATACGTTAGCGAAGGAAATGAATGTGATATTTAAAAACAACCTTGATTAGTAGATTAGATTGCATTATAAGGTGTAATTAAAACTGATTTTAAATAAAAGTTTTTAAAAACACTTAAAAAGTTTTTTTTTGTAAAAATTGCACTTTTTAGGTGTAATTAAATTTGCAATCTGACGGCCTTCTATAAATGTAGTAAAGAAAAAACCAAATTAGGTTTGTGGCACATGGGATGTCATATGAATCAAAATATATAAATTAAAAAAACGAAAATATATTTATTAGACACATTTAGATTCCCAATTTGGTTTTTAAGCATTCTACAAAAAGAAAGTTATTTCAGGACTGTCTCTGCTCTATAATTTACTTTCATAAAAAATGTTTTTAATTGTAAAATAATAAACGCATATCTATGGTTGAATTCTAGCAAAAGACGAAACAAAGTTTCGAAAAAAAAGCCTTATATTAAATGGAATAGTATAAAGCTACATAAGACTAAAAACTAAATGCCAGAATTCAACCATAGATATGCGTTTATTATTTTACAATTAAAAACATTTTTTATGAAAGTAAATTATAGAGCAGAGACAGTCCTGAAATAACTTTCTTTTTGTAGAATGCTTAAAAACCAAATTGGGAATCTAAATGTGTCTAATAAATATATTTTCGTTTTTTTAATTTATATATTTTGATTCATATGGCATCCTATGTGCCACAAACCTAATTTGGTTTTTTCTTTACTACATTTATAGAAGGCCGTCAGATTGCAAATTTAATTACACCTAAAAAGTGCAATTTTTACAAAAAAAAACTTTTTAAGTGTTTTTAAAAACTTTTATTTAAAATCAGTTTTAATTACACCTTATAATACAACCTAATCTACTGATCAAGGTTGTTTTTATATATCACATTCATTTCCTTCGACAACGTATGTGACATCACTCGGCCGCAGTTCTTTCATGAACAAAGTCATGCCAAGTTGTGCGACTTCCGTCGGTGGAACACTAGGATATGGCCAATCTCAGGCAAACACTAAATTCCACCGTTTTATTCTCCTGAGTTTCTTATTATCTTTGAATTTCTGCAAAAATGAGAAATTTTAGAATTTTTTAATCCCCGTAGAAAATAATTTGCATAAGCATGATTCGTACGCAGCTCCTCTTCGAATTTCTGCAAATGGGTGAATCCCCGTAGAAAATAATTTGCATAAGCAGTGTCCATTCTTTCTTGCAAACGTTTTCAGCTCCTCTTCGAATTTCTGCAACTGGGTGAATCCCCGTGGAAAAATAATTTGCATAAGCATGATTCGCACGCAGCATGATTGGTCGTTGCGTATGAAATTTAGCTTAGTAATAGCAAAAATGCATAGTAATGTGAATGCATGGTAATAGCACGTCTAACAATTTTCGCGTGATTTTTCAGCAAAAAAATAAATATGCTTCGACAGTTGCGAAAGGATTTTTTGAACAACCCGTATGCGAATCATTTTTTACGTGAAATTCATCCTATTTTATATTGATGTGCATGTTACGTAAATTCGACAAAAACGGGTAAATTTATAAAACAGAAAACTGCGGTAAGTTACGAGAATTAATTATGGCGTTATATTACCCTCGTTATACTGAGTTCCGTCATATTAAGCCTAAGCCTGTGTGTTCGGAAGATTAAACGAAGCCTAAAAATAAACTAACTTTCGCCGCGCAGTTATTTAATAAAGTTTAGGTGGTTTTTTAGGCTTCGCATAGGCTTGGGAACACGCAGCCATAGGCTTAATATGTCAGTACTCGCTACGTCCGTTAATTAGTTTTCATCTGTGCCTGCGTGTTCCAAAACCTGAGCGAAGCCTAAAACACAACCTAAACTTTATCAAATAACTGCGCGGTGAAAATTTTGCTTATTTTTTAGGCTTCTATTGGGTTTAGGAACACGTAGGAATAGGCTTAATATGACGGCATTCACTATGACGGCGTAATTAATTCTCGTGGTAAGTTAGGGTAGATTTTGGAGGAGTCGGAGTCGATGTAATTTAGTGTTTGCCCAATCCCAGCGGCCGACGGCGGGAGAGCCGAGGAGTGGATGGGAGTTGCGCGGGCGAAAAGTGCAAAAAGCGTTTCTACCGACCCCTGGACATCCTCTGGTTTTTCGAACCTCATAGACCTTCACGGCCATATCCGTATACACCGGATCCCGCCTGAGAACCAAGCAATTTCGCTACCAAACCAAGGGGTATAGAACCGCGTTAAACTTTCGGCAGTGTCCCGCATTTGAGTTTAAAAAAAAATTTAATTCTGAAAAAAGTTTGGAAAATTAGTAGTTTTTTATTTTTGATTGGAAATGCAACATGCTTCTGCAGTGCGTTTAAGTTACATATATTTTAAAACAAAATTTTCTGTCAAAAACTAGAAATTAGAGCGGAAGTTTTCCAGGGGCCTATTTCATAAAGACGTTTGTAAATTTTCATTTTTAAAATCTCCGCCTATGTTTTGTAAATTACATGATAGAGGCCCAGGGCGAATATTAATCGGTCAGCGGAGATGAAATGACGTGGTTGCGACCAATCAGCGCAGAGCAGTGCGCGTGATTGCTCCCCCTGGATTACAAGTCGAAAAACCTTTATCGTGTATTTTACAAAAAATAGGCGGAGATTTGTAAAATGAGAATTTACAAAGGTTTTTATGAAACAGGCCCCAGGCCAAAGTCTAAAATTAAGGGCGTAACTGCTCTCCGCCAGAAAGAAATAAACAATAAACCCGCGAGCGGTTACAGAAAATTTTTCAGCGGTTATGTAACCAATTATTTAGTTGCGTCATGTGTTTCCCTGCACGTGATATTTTCTCAAAAAACGAGTGGTTACTTTACCACTCATCTATTTTCACCCTGATAGAATTTATCTTTAGTGGGTTTTTATTTTTATTCGAGTTTAAAAAAGCATATATTTCTGTGGCTTGCTATACTACGTTTGTTTAAGTTCACCACTACATTTTTTCTTGTGAATACGTCTGTTTTTTCTAAGTACAGGCAAAAATTTATACTGTAACACAAGAAAATCTCCGACTGTGCACTAAATTTTTGACCATAATTTTGCTAAAAAAGTCGCACATGCACAACATTGTCCGATTTTAAACCCTTCATCTGCTTTTTTGCTCTGCAAATGTTTTTTTACTGTAAAAATTTGGACTTTCTTTGCGCTCAATACTGCTTTGAGCCCAGACTACTCCCAACTTGCAATACTGTGCAAAAATTTCAATGCGGTTCCATTGGAAGATTTCACACTGTGCATCTGGAAGCTTGTTTTATACGGAGAGTGTCCCGCAAGGCTTTCTTCGGCTTGGAAAACAATCTGAAGCACCTAATACTGCGCGGAAATCAAATCGTCAACATCAGCATGGAGACTTTCCAGAACCTCTCGCGTCTGGAATCGGTGGATTTCTCTTCAAACAAATTGCGCAGCAACTATCAGGTATAGTATTTATATATAAGGACAATCTATAATCATACAAATATAAAATTGTTAAAAATTTTGGTGCATCACAAATTTTCATAAGACTGAACACTTATCCCACGATGTAGAGTACATGTTTTACAAAATGTTTTCTGAATGTTTCAAAACTAGAGTAAAACCGGCTTATATTTGTATAACTGATGATGGATCCAGCTGAATCCGAAACGTCTTATCTTTATGTACTCAATAAACGTTTTATCATTACTTTTTATCGGCTTATATGTTTCAGACTGTTTATCGATGATTACCATTTTAGTTTATCCAGCTGCGACAGCAATACATATAAATAATACTATATATCTTAATATATTTATTTCTTAATATATTTGTTTATTTTATATTCTTTGGATGCATTCAGGAAAAGTTTTAAAACTGACTTAAATAAGCGCTCTTTTTGAGCCTTTAAAGTCATTTCAGATAGCTATGTTCGTTAATATTTTGTTAGAATTGTAGTTTATTTTGGCGGCGATTAAGTCGCAGATTTGATGTTGTTGATGAAAAAAAGAAAAGAAAAGAAAAAAATGTTATAACGTAAGCTTTAAATATAAAAAATATGGTGATTTCAATGTGTCAACATGATAAAGTTACTTTACGGTTGAATTAAAACTTTTAAATAAATCTTTATGCATTAGCATACTAATGCGCTGTTTAAAAAATGTTTAAAAATTAGATCTTTGCAAATAACCTTTTTTTAATCGTCATAATCTTTTTTAATTTTTAGAAATCCTACTGTTAATTATCATAGTGTGCCACTCAAAAAAAGTATAGTCATATAAACAAAACAATTTGCCTTTTGGCGGCAGTGAGAAGCTACAGTATAGTGATGGGCAGTTCCGGTTCTGGGTTCCGGATGTTCCGAGCAAAATTTGGAATTCCGGTTCCTGTTCCGGATTTTTGGAAAATCTCAATTCCGGTTCTGGTTCCGGTTCCAGTGTTCCGGGGGTTTCGCAGTTTTATAGGCAGTTCCGGTTCCGGATGTTCCGGGCAAAATTTGAAATTCCGGTTCCGGTTCCTGTTCCGGATTTTTGGAAAATCTCAATTCCGGTTCCGGTGTTCCGGGGGTTTCGCAGTTCCGCCCATCACTACTGTACAGTGTATAACGCTCAGTTAGTGTGAGCGAGAAAATTTAAAATGTAGTTATTAAAAAGATATTGAGTTTAATATTAAAAACAAGATATGTTTTTTTAAATCACTAGGATTTTCAAAGTTATAGAAAAACATGACCCAAGAAAAAATGATTATTTAGGGTAGCTGACTTAATTTCGGCCACCTTTTTTATTTTTTTGGATAAGTTCTTTCTGGTTTTTCCAATCGACCCAAAATTTGGCCCAAAAATCAAACGATAGCTATTTTTGTTATTCCAGTGCAAAATTTATAAATTTCTGTTACACTTAAAGATTAATGGAGGTTCAAAGTTTTCTTGTTATAGTGGCCGAAATTAAGGCGCGAGCCATTAACTTCGATCACCTAAAAAAAAATTGGCTATAACTATTGCAAAAACGAACAATAAAAATTTTTAAAGGTTGCATATTTATCTAAGGTATTGTTCTTGGTACATATAACCTAATTTTTTCGTTTAACTTTATTAGTTATTAGAAAGTATGAAAATAATTATGTCAAAACCTAAAAGTTTTAATAACATGTATTTTTTGTTTAATTCTTTTATTTTTGGTTTAAAAACGTCAAAAAAGTCAAATGAGCGAAAATTTATAAATACAGTAGCACCGACGATATTAAAGCAACAAAAAATGGCAATTTCTTTCTTTAAAGTGGCCGAATTAACTAAATCTTAAACCGTGAATGGTTAAACGCATTTCAAAAAGTGATTTTGAAGAAAATATTAAAACATGAAAATTAACAAATTGAGCCTTAAATAGAAGTTATTTTAAAGGTTATATAGAATGCTCTTGTTTTGAATCTCATGCAACTGAAACACAAAGCAAAAATTAAGAAAATCACACAAAAACACTTTCGAAAAAAATATGTTGATAATGCAAAATAACAAAAATAAAAAACTTTTGCAAAAACCACTTATTCAACATACATTCAGTTACTCTCGCGTCAGTCTTTTTGTGTTTCAAAAATAAGCCCATTGAACCCAAATCCATCATCCATCAACAAAAAGAGTTAACAATTAAACCAATAACAATTGATTTTCTAAAATCAATACATTAAGATTCTTATATAGCAAATCAACATTTTACAGCGTTATTTTAATTTTTGATTTGTTAACTTCTTTGTATCCATAATTCTGTCTGTGTAAGTCCAATCTAATGTAATTTTACTAAAAAAAGCTTATTCGTTTTTTAGCTAGGACGGTTCAATAGAATGAACCCCTTTTTGATTGTCCAAAAGAATTTTCTAAACCCGGATGTTCTCGGTAACGAACTGGAATGTGTTCAGATGATTGCTAAAACTTTATCAATCTCAATATTTGCAATTTGAGTTCAAAACGAACTTGTTACTATTCCGCTAATTCTTCATGTATGTTTGACACGTTTTGATCAATTATATAGATTCAAACAACATTTTTTAAATTTTTTAATGCATTTTGTATTCCTGGTTTATTTCAAAAGGAAGTCATCAAAACTTCTTGCCACATTTACAGCTGTCTGACATTCCACGCGCAAAATTACAATTTTCATACCAAACTATTTTTTTGAATCTTTTTACTCTTGGGTTTCAAATTTTTTGTCAACAATTTTTAGTTAACTTCGTGTTAAGTAGTTTGTTATTAATCAATTGTATTAACATTATATTTTTTTAAAATGAAAATTGTTACCATAGTCATCATAACCTAAACCATTTATTTACAAGCATTCTTGCAGTGGCAATTAAACATAAATATATCATAAAACTACTATGGTGGTATGTGTAAAAAATACTACCGTAATTCTTGTACATTTTCATAACATAATTATTGAAGATTATTATTTTTTTAATTTAGAATATGACCCATTTGGAATACTTAAATCTGGAGGGCAATCAAATAAAGGAGATTTCCCCAGAGGCATTTAAAGGATTGTCCTCTTTAAAAGAACTAAATCTTGGCAAAAATTCGCTGGAATCTCAAATTTTTAACAGTAACATGTTTCCCAGCTCGTTAAAAGTATTAAGACTGCACAAGGGTGTGTTCTCTGCTTAATTTATTTTGCTAATATGCTTACAAAATGTTTTATCTTTATGTCTTTTTAAATAAGGGGCATCAAAAATACCCAATTTGAATTTAATCATGAACCAATAGCGTAACTTTTACAAATTTATTCTTTCAATAGATTGAATTTACGAAAATAGCGTTTATACGATGGTGCAACTTCCATCACATGATAGCGAAACGACAAATCTAATAATGCATGAGAAAAGAGGATTTGTTTTGCGAGAAGGAAATATTCGGGAAGCACTGTCGCGTACGCCTTATTTTTTGCGTTGTTTTGATACGAATGTACATGTAGTAGGACAGCGAGATATTAATTACTGGATATTTGCAAAGTCAATCAAGACAAAAGATTAATATTTATTGAGCTGATAAATAAAATTTATTGAATTTTTATTATTATTTAAAATTTAAAATGTTATTGGATATTGCTCAATATATCGACCATACATTGTGGTTAGTTTTACCCACGAAATTATACATTGTGTATTGAAAATCAATTAAATGAACAGGGAGCGCACCCTAAAGCGGGTATTGGATGGATGGATCCGGTTTTTCTTGGCAAATTGCCCAATTTGAGATTCCTGGATTTGAGCTGCAATTCGATCAGCCATCTCACTGAAAGAGCTTTCTCCGAATCCGCGAGAAGCTTAGTATTTCTGGATTTAGCAGGTTAATAGTTTATATGCTTAATTTAATTTTTTTTAAAATTTTAGGCAATTTAAACTTGACTGACTATGATGACTTTAATTAAAAAAAAATTCATGCAATATTTTCTATAACAATAAAATTAACAAAAAAAAAACTTCTAAAAAAGCGAGTATCCAAGTTTCACTATGATGTTCAGAATTGAATCCAGTTTATGCTCAAAAGAAAACGGGGGCTAAATCTGGCCTATGAGCGAGTAAAACTGTCCAGGGGTCAGAATATTCCAGAATCTGCTGGGATATTCTTACCCTCCAGTCAGTTTTTTGGGATTTATAATATCCAGCGACTGCTAAAGTTGAAGATACTGTCTTTCAAAAGGTACATTAAAAAGTCATATGTCCGGTGCTAATCTATTTTGTGATGAACGCTGCTTAACATAAAAGTAAGTTTAACCTTTAATAGATTATCTAGCCAGCATTGGTTATACGACCGATGATTCTGAACAAAACCAAAAATAAATAAATTATGCGAATAAAAACGCTCTAATCTTATGCGGTGATCGTCCATGTATTCCATACCTTTTTTAAACGTCAGAGAAGAAATTCATATTTGTATTTAAATTATAGGTTAATAGAAACCTGCATCTTGCAGAAATTTTTAACTAAATAAATAAATTAATATAAATAAATTATAATAAAAATAAATTAAATATAAATAGGCACCTTGCACTGGATCTCGGTTTATACATAAAGTATGCAATATTCATAAGCGTCACCATAATGGATAATTACCGTATCTCCTACTTATCTTTTGTAGTATGCAGATCAACCGATTTCGGTTGATCTGCATACTCGGTTGATCTGCATACTACGAAAGATAGTAGGAGATACGGTAATTATCCATTATGGTGACGCTTATGTATATTGCATACTTTATGTATAAACCGAGATCCAGTGCAAGGTGCCTATAAATAAATAAATAAACTATTTTAGGAAACAGTCTTAATTGTTCGTGTTCCTTACGCCCGTTTGCAGAGTGGCTTACGCACAATAAAGTTACAGTAAGTGGGGATACAGTGTGTCCCTTCAATGAAACCTACGCCAAATACAGACACCAAGTCTGCCAGGTTTGTGAATTCGTGCAAATAAAACGGTTTCTCAATAATTTGAATTTAAACAAAAAATATACAGATCCAATCAATCAAAATATAAAATTATTAAAATTAATAAAACGGGGCAATTTTAAAATTGAACTTATTCAGGGTACGGAAACCCCTTAGAATTATAAATTATTATTTTGCCCACAGAATCAGTGTAACAAATCAGTATAGTCTAGTTTGAGTATATACACCTTGCACTGAAACTTAAGTTAAACATAAGGTATACCCCATGTCCATATTAACATTGTTGACTGTGCGTTTAAAAGAAGCGCTGAAAAAAGGACGGGATAAAATGGGACATTTAAAAAACCCATATCTTTAAAAAAACTTTTAAAAAAGATGCATATGAAAGGTAAAGTTAATATACAAATTAAACGCAACATGTTATAAATTAAATAATAAAGCATAATTTATAATTCATATATCTTCCCGTAATTGAACACCTACATTTTGTTTTTTTTCAAGAAAAATTTATGTTCAGCGATCTTTATTGTAATAATGGTCGACGTTTCCAGCATTATTTGGCAGTGGCGTCGACGGGAAATAACCTGCTTATAATAACATCTGAAGCCATATAACTTTTCTATTTTTACATCCAATCTTGAATACACGTTTTAAAACAGACAATTTATAACAGAAATCAGTATACATAATCAGTTTGATTTCATTATTAAACAAACTATATATAGTGGGTTTCGTCTTTCGCTTTAAAAAAATTGCATCAATTACGGTATTTTCCGCAGAGGTAGCAGACGGAGCTCCGAAGTTCCGCCCCTTAAATGAGAGATTTCAAGCTTATTTAAGGTTGAAATATTTTTTAAGTAATTCCATCCGTATTTTAGGACTATTATCAAAAATATATAATAAAGGAAAAATGAGACACTTAGAACAAACTGCTTGTAAAAAACGGTCCCATTTAAATGGGACCTGGTCCCATTTAAATGGGACCTTTGGATTTTGGTCCCATTTAAATGGGATCCCATTTAAATAAGTTCCATTTAAATGGGATCCCATTTAAATAGGTCCCATTTAAATGAGACTTATTTAAATGGGATCCCATTTAAATGGGATGCCATTTAAATGGGACCTATTTATATGGGATCCCATTTAAATGGGATCCCATTTAAATAAGTCCCAATTAAATGGGACCTATTGAAATGGGATCCCATTTAGATGGGATCACATAAATCTTAAATGGGACCTATTTAAATGGGATCCCATTTAAATGGGACCAAAATCAAAAAGTCCCATTTAAATGGGACCAGGTTCTATTTAAATGGGACCTTTTTTTAAAAGCAGTTTGTTCTAAGTGTCTTATTTTTCCTTTATTATATATTTTTGACATTATTATCATTTTTAATAAGTTTTTGAAAAAATTTTGTTTAAAAAAATTTGTTGTCAAAAGCTTTTTTGCATTACTTTTTAATTATTTATGAGATTATAGGCAAATAAAATCTAGCTGACCGCGATATTTGCAGTATTGAATCGACTAAAAATTTTTCACGAAAACGGATTTATAACAAAGATTAAAAACTTTATTTTAATAATTATTTAACAAATTACTTAATTTGTAACCTAAATGCAAATTATTTAAGGGCTAAACTTGGTTAATTTTTGTAAATTTTGTGAAAAGGAGGAATTAAAAAAAATTCTGCGTTATTATTTGTTTTTTTAAAAAAAACACGTCATTACCGCACACTTTTAATTGGTCCCCTCATGTCTGCATTCTTATTTTCAGCGTCAGCCAGATATAATTTAACCATAAACGGAAATTTCACATCAAGTAGCGACAAATCATAAAACTAGTGTTTTGCCAAAACCCTTACAAACTTTAAAACAATTTAACGTCTTCTGTTCTAAACGGCGTTAAATTTCTGATAATATAAAAAAGAAACACAATCGATAAAATATTTATTATGAATACATTATTCTACGTAACGTTTCGATTGTATCGCACAATCATCATCAGACGAACTAAAATAATAACAAAATTAAATTTTGAATCTAATATATAATCATACTTACGGAATAAAAGCAAATGGGTATAAAGGAATATAAAATAAAGGAATATATGAATACTAAAAATATTAAGACAAAACGAAAGATCTTATATAACGTGATAAACAAACAATTTTCAGAATAAAATTTTTAAAATAAAAAAATTATACAATATAAAATTATAATATTTATAAAATACGGAATACAATAATACAAGAAATAATTTTTAAATATGTGTTAAACCCTATAGATAAAATTTTTTAAAATTAGACTTAAAGATACAGTATTATTAACAAATGTATAAAAAATGTTTATAGTAAATAAAACTAGATTTTAACCGAAAAAATTATATTTAATTGAAATTTTTTAGATAAACAAGCTATAGTAATAAAAATAATAAAGCCTTACACACATTATAAATATATGACCTACAGTAGAGCAAAATTTAAAAAAAAAATTATCTATCAAGTTTAACACATATTTAAAAATATTTTCTTGTATTATTTTATTCCGTATTTTATAAATATTCTAATTTTATATTGTATATATATTTTTACCCTAAAAATTTTATTCTGAAAATTATATGTTTATCACGTTATATAAGATCTTTTGCTTTGTCTTAATATTTTTAGTATTCATATATTCCTTTATTTTATCCTATTTGCTTTTATTCTGTAATTATGATTATATATTGGATTCAAATAATTTTGTTTGTATTTTAGTTCGTCTGCTGATGATTGTGCGATACAATCGAAACGTCACGTAAAATAATGTATTCAATAAATATTTTATCGACTGTGTTTCTTTTTATAAGATGTCGGTTTAGATCCAACCAAAGTTTTCTGATAATACTTTAAATCTGCAAATTTAACTTATTTCCGGTCCATAAATAAGCAAATTTTGATTTTGGAAAACTGCCAATCAGTCCATTTATAATTGTTTGGAATGGCTAAAACTTTACTGAAATTGACAAAATCTTCTTAAAAATAAAAGTTGAGCGCTGTTTCTTTAATTTTTATTTTAAATTATAAGTTATTTTAAATTCTGATTATTTTTTAAATAATTACTTACATTTATTCTTGTTTAATGCATTACTTTTATAATTGTTTTCAATGAAAAAATAAAACAAAATTACAAAAAAAATTACAAATCGACTTACTTTTTTAAGAAAAAGCAAAGAAATTAAAGGGACATTATTTAAAATTAATATTTTTATAGGCACCTTGCACTGAAACGCAGTTTATACATGAAGTATGCAATATACATAAGTGTCACAATAATGGATAATTACCGTACTCCTACTTATCTTTTCGTAGTATGCAGAGCAACCGATAGAAAGCGCGCGAAATTACCGTATCTCCTACTTATCTTTTCGTAGTATGCAGATTAACCGATAGAAAGCGCGCGAAATTTCGATCGGTTAATCTGCATACTACAAAAGATAAGTAGGAGTACGGTAATTATCCATTATGGTGACGCTTATGTATATTGCATACTTCATGTATAAACCGAGTTCCAGTGCAAGGTGTCTATACAGATTTTATGCAAAAACCTAGACTTGCTAGATTCGTCGCTTCCAGATAGCCTTTGTGTTTCGTACTGAAACAGGGCAAAACATAGCGGAGCTCCGAAAAGCGGAGCTCCGCTCCGGAGCTCTAAAGAACATAACTAGTATACGCAGTTCTATTGCCGAATTTTGCCCACTATGGTCAGCTGCATCTGTGTATGTATAAAATTCGCCACAGCTTTTAAAAAATTTCAAAATATCCAATACACAATAAACCGCTTTTCGTTTTCTCGGTTATTTATATTAGGAATTCTTATAGTTTAAATAGACAACATTCGTAAGTTATATTAAGCGTGTTTTTTTGTTGTAAAATTAATTTTCAGGAATCCACCACACCAAGTGGAGATGTTGTAAAGGAGGAATTCAATTCGCGGCCTAAAAATGAAATTTTACCGGTCAACGTTTACGCGAGTCACTTGTTGAGCGAAGTCTGTTGGCAACGTTGCAATGGTAAACATCCCAAGGACAGTATTTGTGACCACTCTCCATTTTATCATGTCCCGCAAAAAAGAAACGCCAATCAACAGTATCCATGAAAACCATTATGATTTTTATTGAAACGTAAATTAAAAATCTTAATAAAATTGTAAATAAAAAATACACCAAAATATAACGTGGACACTATAACGAAATTGAAAGAATATAATGTAATATATTGTAGTAGCATTGATTCAATCAGGAAGATTTTACGGGAGTAAGAGTAAGAGCGTTTTTAATTTCAAACATGATAAAAACAAAAGTGTCTACATCAATAATGCTATGTCACAAATCATATTTTTATCTCGTTTGAGTGAATTCTTTAATACTGGATAGCTAGCTTGGCATGAAATTTTTATTTTTGTTGTTCCTAACCTCATAAATTTGAAAGAAAAGTTTTGAAGAATAGCCCGTTACGAACAATATGTGG
Organism: Microlaimidae sp. YZB2_3; assembly: GCA_030248175.1. Classification (NCBI taxonomy): domain Eukaryota; kingdom Metazoa; phylum Nematoda; class Chromadorea; order Desmodorida; family Microlaimidae; species Microlaimidae sp. YZB2_3. The sequence continues at coordinate 98,137 of JASAMX010020087.1, read as the reverse complement.
AAGTGCTTCTCAATTCATGAGTTTACTGCGCTGTTTTAATCAAAAACTTCATTGCAAAAGATCGTAACTTTACTTCCCAATAAATTACTTTAAAACATTTTTCCTGCATAGTTGAAAAACCTCTTCTGCGTGGCATTAGTAGTAACTATAACAAAACTTTTATTTTAAAACATTTATGTTTAATTACATACTAATTACATTTATAAATGCAGATTAAACTTTGAAAGAACACAGAATAATCTCCTTTAGCTTAATAAAAATTCTACACAAACAAACAAACAAATTAAAACATTTTATGAATACTATAATTTTTTTAACTTTTTTCTTCCGTGAACTTTTGCCACGTATTACATTGAAAAGCACGGACACATTTTTATTACTTTGTCTTGTAGTAATATCCTATATATTAAGCGGATTTTTTTTAGCCCAGTTTTAAAAATATTTTATAACTTAAATTTTAGTAACGTGGACTCAGGTATAAAAGAATTTTTGCATTGAACAACGGAAGTTGCATCAGAACTTACAGTAAAAACCTATCTATAGGCAAATAAAATCTAGCTGACCGCGATATTTGTAGTATTGAATTGATTATTTAGCAACAAAAACATTCAAAATTTTTTACTAAAGCGGGTTAATAACAAAGGTTAAAAACTGTATTTTAATAATTATTTATCAAATTACTTAATTTGAAACCTAAATGCAATTTTTAAGGGCTAAAATTGGTGGATTTATGTATATTTTGTGAAAAAATGGAATTAAAAAAATTTTGCGTTCTTATTTGTTTAAAAAAACATTACCGCACTATTTTAATTGGTCCCCTCATGTCTGCATTCTAATTTTCAGCGTCAGCCAGATATAATTCAACCATAGTTTAAATAATACATTTTCCAATTATAACAAAAAGGAACAACAAAAAAGGAAAAGGAGACAAAAAATTCAATTACTTTTAAGGCTGGTTCCTACTTATGACAAAACGTCCAATTTTAGAAAAGCCAAAACGTCCTTTGGACTTATTCTTTTGGACGAAGTATCGATGCTACTTAAAATTTGTGCTTTGGACAAAGGACAAAATCTAAAGGGAAAAGTCCAAAGGACAAAAAGTATGAACAAAAATATATAATATACCGAAAAATGTGCAACTCCTATATAAAAAAAGTACAGAAAAGGTGGCCTTTATAATGAGCCTCTCCATTTAAATGACACTCTCCACTATAATACCATAGTAGCCATTTTAATTCGTCGAGTTAAAATGGGGAGGAAGCTATTATAATAGCCATTTATTGACTTAATTTCACTTCATATATACTCACAAGTCTAATACTCTCCGGCCCATAGTTTCTGCGTGTTGGACAGTAGAAACCAACACGGGGAAACTCGTGCGGCCCGGACAGTATTAGACTTGTGAGTATATATGAAGTGAAATTAAGTCAATAAATGGCTATTATAATAGCTTCCTCTCCATTTTAACTCGCCGAATTAAAATGGCTACTATGCCATTATAGTGGAGAGTGTAATTTAAATGGAGAGGCTCATTATAAAGGCCACCTTTTCTGTACTTTTTTTATATAGGAGTTGCACATTTTTCGGTATATTATATATTTTTGGTATGAACACGTTGTCCTTTGGACAAAATTTAAAGCGTTTTGACGCTGTGTTTGTCCTTTGGACTTTGTCCAAAGGACATTTTGTCATAAGTATGAACCAGCCTTTACTTTCTTCGAATTCAGTTAGAGGGGTACTGTCACAAATCGAATTCCTATATCACTGAACCGATCGAATTGAAATTCAAAAATTCCGTACATTGTAATAGAGCACCCCAAACACCAAATTTGAATTAGGTAGGTTTCGTATTAAAGGAGCAGTTTGGTTCGGGCGATATAGGATTTGATTTTTGACAGTGCTTCTTTCAAGCGGAAATTTCAAAACAGATGTCCGCAGATGCGGATGTTGAGCACAAATGTACATCAGATGTCCGCAGATGCGGATGTTGAGCACAAATGTACATCAGATGTCCGCAGATGCGGATGTTGAGCACAAATGTACATCAGATGTCCGCAGATGCGGATGTTGAGCACAAATGTACATCAGATGTCCGCAGATGCGGATGTTGAGCACAAATGTACATCAGATGTCCGCAGATGCGGATGTTGAGCACAAAAATGTACATCAGATGTCCGCAGATGTGAATGTTGAGCACAAATGTACATCAGATGTCCGCAGATGCGGATGTTGAGCACAAATGTACATCAGATGTCCGCAGATACGGATGTTGAGCACAAATGTACATCAGATGTCCGCAGATGCGGATGTTGAGCACAAATGTACATCAGATGTCCGCAGATGCGGATGTTGAGCACAAATGTACATCAGATGTCCGCAGATGCGGATGTTGAGCACAAATGTACATCAGATGTCCGCAGATGCGGATGTTGAGCACAAATGTACATCCCTAGCTACAAGAATATATAACGCAAAAGAATTTTGACTGTACATTAAATTTTTGACCAAAATTTTGCGAGAAAACTCGCACTTTCGAATTCATGTTCGACTTTTCTCGCAAAAATCCGCCATTTTCCGCTAGTTTTTCCGCACTGCGAGTTTTAACACAGTGTTAGTTTTCTTGCAGTGGGGACTGCGACTTCTTTCGCACTCTATACTGTTTTATTTGCACTGCGATTATTTTCGCACTGCGAGTCTGGCTACAGAACAAAAAAAAAAAAAAAAAAACAAAGCGGAGCGAAAATTTTGTGTTTAAATGAGTAAAAGTCGTTTTTTTACCTTAAGATGTTAAAACTTTTTAGTTTTAATGAAATAAAGAAACTCTTCAACGTTTTAAAATTAAATAAACCAAGTTATGATTTGTTTTACTCTATTTAAAATGATCACCAGTGTCTGTATTTTTTGTTATGTAGTTAGACTCGCAGTGCCAAAATAATCGCAGTGCCAATAAAGCAGTATTGAGTGCAAAAGAAGTAGCAGTTCCCACTGAGAGAAAACTAACACTGTGTTAAAAATCGCAGCGCGGAAAAACTAGCAGAAAATGGCGGATTTTTGCGAGAAAAGTCGCACACGAATTTAAAAGTGCGACTTTTTTTGCAAAATTTTGGTCAAATTTTTAGTGTAGAGTTGGACATTCTCTTGTGTTATATATTCTTGCTAGCTACAAGTAGGATTTAAACAAAATGAAACTTACTGCAATAAATAATTAAGCACACAAATAAAATTTTACAATTTAATTTTTTTTTGAATATTTCTGTGTATTTTTAGTCTCTAAACTTCATTTCCAATCTGACTGCCATATTGTACAAATTAAATATGAATTGAAGTTGGTCTTTTTATACGGGGTTATTTTAAATCAAAAAGCCAGGAAATAACATTGTGAAAAGAATAATTTTAAGTTTTACATTATACCTGCGCAGACCTGTGCACGGTCTGAAAATGCTCCCCCCGTTTTATTGGAGGATTTCCTCCCCCCGTTTTATTGCCCGCCGAAAAAAATGAAAAAGTACCTTAAAAATATGACGCCATTTTTGACCTATGATGACGCCATCATCGCGAATTTTTTGCAGTTTTTAGCCTATTTCAATGCATTTTAAGCCATTTTAGTTCTATTTTTACCTTAATTTCGTTTTTTTTGTTCCTTTTTCCCTTTTTCATCTTTCTTTCTCTTTTTTTTCTCTTTTTTTCTTTCTCCCTTGCTTGCTCCTCCCCGTTTTATTGCCCCCCCCCGTTTCAAAAAGTTGCCCCCCCCCGCCCCCCCATTTTGGAATTGCCCCTCCCCCCGTTTTAACCCCGGCGGGGCAGTGCACATGTCTGTACCTGCGTGCGTTAAAAAAAACCAGAAAAACTAACATGACATTTTTTTTAATTCTCTACAATAGCAAACGGTGTAAGAGGACATATATTTGAAAAGGAGTAAAAAAATTAGACCCCTTAATTTATGGGCACAAAACGGTCAAAAATTTTTTTCGGAGTCGTAAATATTCCCGCCCAGATCAATGAACTGATCTGGCTTCTCGCTCTAACACAACGTCCTTACTCTGACACAATGAGTCAGAAACGTCATAAAATGCTCATAACTGTGACTCTTTTTACATCTTAAACCACAGTTAATCTAAATAAAATGAGTCAGAGTCACGTTGAATATATAATGAATGTGACTCTTTGTGTCGGAGTAACGCCGATAATTAGAAAAATAATAATCACCACTGGAGTTAAATCTTCGATGAATAGACCTGTGCACTCCCCCCGGGTTTTATCAGGGGGGAAGGGGATTTCAAAATAGAGACGGCAATTTTTTTTTGAAACAGGGAAGAGGGCAATACAACGGGGTGGGGGAAGCATGCAGGAGAGAAAGGAAAAAAAAGAGGAAAAAAACAACAAAATTTAAGTAAAAAAGGTGTAAACTGGCCTAAAATGCATTAAAATAAGCTAAAACTGCGAAAATTCCGCAAAAAAGGCGTCATAATAGGCATACATGGGCAAGTTGATCTGGAGTGGAGGGGGGGGGGGCGCGGTTAAACCCCAAATTCCGGGGGGTTAAAATCCGAGAAACGCAAAATACCCATATCGTTTTTTTTTCTGGAGTGCATTTTACCCATATCGTTTTTCGATTTTGAAGGAAAAATAGGTAAAAAAACGCTAATTTTAGGTCAAAAAGTCCTTTTTATTGCTTAAAACATTCATTTTGACCTCAAAACTTAAGTTTGGAGGCAGTTAGAAGTCATTTTAAAGACATTTTTTTTCTTCATTTTTCCGAAATTGGGGGGGTTAACTTTTTCTCCCCCCCCCACTTCTGAGTGGGGGGGGGTTAAACCCCCCTTCTCAGAATTTGGGGGGGGGTTAACCCCCCAACCCCCCCCCCGTGCCCATGTATGATAATAGGTCAAAAACGGCGCCATAATTTTTCGGTACTTTTTCATTTTTAAGCGGACGGGGGGGGGAGAGCATTTCTGGACTGTGCACAGGTCTGGATGAATAATTATACATAAATACATTTAATTATTGTGCTAAATTTAATTACATTACTCGTGAACGCAAAAAATTATTACAATTAATATTAACTAGATCAACAAAAAAAAACGAATAAATTAATACATAAAATTTCAAAAATTTCTTCAAAATTAAATGCTTAACATACAACAGTTTTAAACCATAATATGGTTTAAAAATAAAGCGGTTTTGAAATTATATATTAATTTCAAAAATTTTAGTTTCGTCGTCGCTACAACAGACACTGTGTAAAAAAAAGATTATGACTTATTACATTAACTTTTCTTTTAATTTGTAAAAAACGTCACATTCACATTAATGTGTATTTCCATACTGACAGTGGCTGATTATCACCTAGCAACGTCGATTTTTAACTAAAATGAAACCAAAAACAAACATAGGTGAGCACGGTCGGGGAAGCTAGGGGGGGTGGTTACCCGGGGTAAATCGAATTTTGAATTCTAGGAGGGGGGTCCCAGGAGGGTCCGGACCCCCCTAGCTTTTTAGGGGGAGGGTCGACCCGGGGTGCGAAATTTTGAAATCTAGAGGGGGGTCAGGTGGGGTCCGGTGTCCAAAGCAAAACAGTGTTAAACCATAATAACTTTAATAATTGCTCTTTTTATAGGATAATACTACATTTTATTGAATAAAAAGCAATATTCTGGCGTAAAAAGAGTGTAAAAGCATGAATATGTGATGAAAATTCACGTTTTTGGAAGAAAATTTAGTATAAAAAAGTACCTAAAAATTTCCCAAGAGGGGAGGGGGGGGGGGGCAGATTTCAAATTCTAGAGAGGGTCAGGGATAAAAAATTAGGAAATTTGGGGGGAGGGGGGCCCTAGATTTTTGTCTAGGGGGGGTTCCCAAAATTTCGAGGCTAGGGGGTGGACCCCACCCTGCCCTCCTTTCTCACCTATGAAAACAAAGATATGGCAACGTTATTGTTTCCCGTTTTTATCACCTCAAAATGTTTAACCTGAATTGAATAAGAAAGCATTAAAAAACAGGTAAATAATAGCAATAGTAGCAATGGAGCATTATTATTTTATAATAAATTCAAACACTTAAACAGTTTACAAAAAAAACGTTTAGTATTTTGCATTTAGATACTCTTAGACACTGAAATAATTTGCCTGAAGCCAGATTTTAGCTTCTTCTCCAATAAAAACATTTCAGTTTTGTTAAATATTGGTCTTAATATTAAACACCAAGCAATCCAAAGCAATTTCTTTTAGGAATAGTTGTCCTGAAAATATGGAATCCACGGTAATCTTAAAAAAATATAAAATTACATCAGCTGTTTAGCTGTTAATATAAATAGTTTAAAAAATTATTATTACAGTCCACCCACCGCTATGTATTCAATGTACCAAAACTTAACACAGCCCGAAACAAAATATGGCAACATTATTCTTTGCCGTTTTTATTTCTTAACAGCAACAAAAGGTAAATAACAGCAAAAAAGCATAATATAAATCAAACGCTTACATGAAGTTACCAAAACGACGTTATTTATTATTGATGCTTTTCATACAAATAACTGCACAGTTTAATAATTTATATAAAAATTACTCTCAACCAAAATTTTTTCAAACAAAAAATTGAGCAAATCTGTTTCGAACGAATTCAATTTTCCTAAATTATCTTAAACATGCATTATTGGCTTTGCAATAATTAAAATAAATATTCAGCCGTGGTACGTCAAAAAAATCCGGTTTTGAGGTGTTTGCCACCAAAGGTGAAAACGATCCGGGAAGCTAGGGGGGCGGTGGTTACCCGGGGTAAATTCAATTTTGAATTCTAGAGGGGGTCCCAGGGGGGTCCGAACATACATGGGCAGGGGGGGGTTGGGGGGGGGGTTACCCCCCCCAAATTCTAGAAGGGGGGTTAACCCCCCCCACACTCAGAAGTGGGGGGGAAAGTGGGGGGGAGAAAAAGTTAACCCCCCCAGTTTTGGAAAAATGAAGAAAAAAAAAGTCTTTAAAATGACTTCTAACTGCCTCCTAACTTAAGTTTTGAGGTCAAAATGAATGTTTTAAGCAATAAAAAGCTCAAAAATGCAATAAAAAGGGCTTTTTGACCTAAAATTAGCGTTTTTTACCTATTTTTCCTTCAAAATCGAAAAACGATATGGGTAAAATGCACTCCAGAAAAAAAACGATATGGGTATTTTGCGTTTCTCGGATTTTAACCCCCCCCCCTAATTTGGGGTTTAACCCCCCCCACTCCGGACCAACTTGCCCATGTATGGGTCCGAACCCCCCTAGCTTTTTAAGGGGGTGGGGTCGACCTGGGGTGCGAAATTTTGAAATCTAGAGGGGGGTCAGGTGGGGTCCGGTGTCCAAAGCAAAACAGTTTTAAACCATAATAACTTTAATAATTGTTCTTTTTATGGGATAATACTACATTTTATTGAATAAAAAGCAATATTCTGGCGTAAAAAGAGTGTAAAAATATGAATATGGCCAGGGGGTGGGGCCACCCTACCCCCCCCCTTTTCACCTATGTTTGCCACTTTTAGGAAATTTGAATTAACGCCTCTGTGTTTTTACAGAATTTATGAGCAATGGGCTAGCTGCCCTTTCTGAGATTTTCGTACAACAAACCCGCCGAAATGTTATTAGAGCAGAGCGAAGATAAAACGAACTGATTATATATTCACAGTAGGTACTGGTAAAAGCCAGAAAATAGAAGTTTTATAATTTCGATATTTTCATTATAACTGGCGCTTTCTGGTTCTAGCTTTTAAGCCAAGTTCCGCAAGTCGTTTTAAAACAGGCCTGTAAATGTCCACTGTCATAGGAAGTACGAGACCAGTCTTTTGAATTTCTCCTTAAAATATTGAAGAACACATTATTAAAAATATGTCAATAAATCCTACACGTACGTAAGAAACTAAAAGAATAATCACGAGTAAAATGTACTATAATCATTGGGTATTTTGATGTGCAAATTATATAATTTTAAATCCAACCGATTTCCCTAAGACAAGTTGAAAAATATTTGTTTAAAATTAATTTAATTATAAAAATTTTAATAAAAGACTATTTTTCAACGCTTTAGAAAGACCTTAATTCGATTCTACACGCACCTACTAAAACCTAGTTTTAAAAAAAGTTTGTCATTTTAAGTTAATTCTTTTAGGGTTAATGAGAATTAATTTTTATTAAGATATTTTTTCTCAAAACATCTTTATCATTACTGTAAAGGTGTGTTGTTTAAAATGCTATATTTTAAGCGTGCACTTTCAACAGTCAAATTAAATTATTATAACGCCCTAAATGGTTTACTTTTCAATACAAAACCTATCTACCTCAAATTTAATATTTTGGCTTTTCCAGACCAATTCTAAAACATCCATAAATTTTATTTAATTTATTCAGTTCAGTAAAAAAAAACTTCGCATAATTCGGGCGTCAGAGGAATTTGATTTGTGACAGTACTCTATTAAACTATTTTAAACTACTTGACTATTTTTCTGGTTTCAAAAAAAAAAAAAATTCAAAGGCTTCAATGAAAGCAGGACCAAGTACAGTTTATTTCTCTTTGGCTATGTTGTCGGCGCGTCTATACAAATAATAACGTAGTGATATCCTTGCATTTTCATGCACTAATTGGTGGAAAACATAGCACAGCAGTGTGTACAAATAAGCAGCGAATAAGCAAACAGTGTTTATTTTTACTGTTTCTTTTGTTTTTTGCTAAAAACTTTAAAGCTGTTTGGTAACAAACATTTTGCTAGTACAAAATAAGTATTCGCTATTCTCTTGGGGACTATGGGGACACATAAACATAAATCATAACAAAAGTTTATGATTGACCTGACCCTCAGGTTATGTGAAAATACACAAAAATTTTTTCTAAATAAGGAAACCACACCGAAAAAGCTAAACAAAACTTTGAGTGAAAGTAACATTAAAAATTACTATTATCAGACCTGTGCACGGTCTGGAAATGCCCCCCGTTTTATTGGAGGATTTGCCCCCCCCCCCGCCAAAAAATGAAAAAGTACCCTAAAATTATGACGCCATTTTTGACCTATGATGACGCCATCATCGCAATTTTTTTGCAGTTTTTAGCCTATTTCAATGTATTTTAAACCATTTAAGACCTATTTTTACCTTATTTTCGCTTTTTTTTGTGCCTTTCTTCTCTTTCCCCTTCTTTTTTTCTTTCCCCCTGCTTGCCCCCCCCCCGTTTCAAAAAAGTTGCCCCCCGTTTTGGAATTCCCCCCCGTTTTAACCCCGGGGGGGGGGGCAGTGCACAGGTCTGCTATTATTTACTAGAAGTAGTATTTAAAACACGATGTTATTCGAATGTGAAAGGAGAAAATAAAATCCTACCAGTTAAAACCATCTTGCTAACGATTCCAGACGTCAGTCCGACACAACGGGACATGGCGGAATATCCGTCTGTTTGACCATAAGTGACAAAATCAACCTCGTGCACCCAAATCTAAAATTAATATTCGCACCAATAAACATTATTTTTCGGAATTTCCGATTATTTATGTACAAAAAAATTTTGGATGAATTTCTCTTCTCTCCGCACAAAACAAATAAATACATAATAGTGAGTGTTAGTGATTGTGATGGGCAGTTCCGGTTCCGGATGTTCCGGGAAAAATTTGGAAATCCGGTTCCGGTGTCGCGGGATATCTTTTCCCCCCGGAAGATCTATCCCGGTAAAAAGCCGGGATAGTTTTTCCCCCCGGAAAAACAATCCCGCTAAAACACCGGTTAATTCTTTCCCCCCTCGGTAAATTCTTTCCCTCCGGAAAGACTATCCCGGTTAAAAACGGAGATATTCTTTCCCCTTTCTTCTTTATATTGTTGTTCGTTTGTTATGAATTTTAGCTTGGTTTTAAGGTTTTGCTTAGGCTGCTTAGGGAAACTAAGGTTTAAAATGGTTAAGGTAGTTCATGGGTTTTATTTCAATAATTTTATGAATTTATGAAAGTATCATGATAACAAAATAATCATTTTAATTTAATGATGTGTTTTTGAAGAATGCGCAGAATTAATATTAAAAACTTTATGCAAATTTTTAAAGGGGGGAAAGAATATACCGGTAAAAACTTTCCCCCTGATTATAACGCTAAAATAGAAAATTGCAAACAAAATTAAAATCGTGAGTAAACATGTTTTAATGGAATTTATCACACAAAAATTGGTATTTGAGCTAATACAGGTACAGCTATTCAAGTTATTTTTAAAAATATTAAGTTTATATGATTTTAAAATTAAAAAGCATGGGGAAAATCTATCCCGGTATATTCTTTCCCCCGGGGAAAGAATTTACCGAGGGAGGAAAGAATATCCCGGGGGGAAATTTTTAGGGGGGAAAGAATATCCCTTGACACCGGATTTTCGCAAAATCTCAATGCCGGTTCCGGGGATTTCACAGTTTAATAGGCAGTTCCGCTTCCAGATTCCGGATGTTCCGGGCAAAATTTAGAATTTTGGTTCCGGTTCCGGATTTTAAAAAAAATCGCAATTCCGGTTGGGTATTTTTGGAAAATCTTAATCCCGAATCTGGTTCCGGTTCCAGTGTTCCGAGGGTTCCGTAGTTCCGCCCATCACCAGTGAGCAGACCTCTGCACTGCCCCTAGGGGGGCAATTCCAAAACGGGGGGGCACGTTGAGCAACTTTTTTTTTGAAACGAGGGGGCAATAAAACGGAGAGGGCAAGCAGGGGAGAAAGAAAAAAAGAGAAAAAAAGAAAAAAAAAAGAAAAAAAAAGAACAAGGGAAAAAAGGGACAAAAGAAGGAAAAGAGGAAAAAAAGGAACAAAAAAAGGGCGAAAATAAGGTAAAAATAGGTCTAAAATGGTTTGAAATGCATTGAATAGACTAAAAAAAACTGCAAAAATTTCGCGACGATGGCGTCATAATTTTTCGGGTACTACTTTTTCATTTTTCCGCGCGAGGGCGGGGGGGAGGCAGTAAAATAGGGGGCAAATCTTCCAATAAAGCGGGGGGGGGTGGGCATTTTCAGACCGTGCACAGGTCCGAGTCCGTGTACCTACCTGGTCGGCGCCGAGGTGCGAAGTGATTTCGTGACGGAGAATGACCACGTCCCGTTCTCCCTGGGCATAGGCGAAGTGCTTGGTTAGAAAATTGGCCAGCGTGTCTATCGGCGTCCCCAGCCTTTCCACCGGTATCCCGTCTGACAGAATCCCCATTCTATGGTTAAATTTATAAAATAGCGTAACTGACTTAAATTCTGCTAGCCTTAATTTCGGCCACCGGTTGTTATTTTTGCCATGCGAAAAGTAAGAATGAACTACTTATGTTTGGATAGATCCTCAAGTCATCTATCTAATTATATGCAGTTCATTTCATAACTTTGTGTATGACAAAAATAACATCCGGTGGCTGAAATTAAGACTGGCCGAATTTAAGTCAGTTACCCTACATTGATTATAAAATCTTTACTAAAACTAAAATATATAGAATATAATATCAAATCATAGAATAGAAGTAAAGCTGAAGTAAAACTTTTAATAAAAAAGTATAAAATCTGATAAAAAATCCCGCAAATAACATCATAGGTACGTAATCGCTGCAAATTTATTGCTTAGGACAACGATAAACAGGGAGTTGAAAAGAGCTACTAACACAAGTATAAATAATTTTAGCCACATTATTTGGCATGTTACTTTTATTATAGAAAATTTTTAATTTGTACGGAAAGTATTTAACTAATGGTTACATTACAAAAAAAAACAACCAGAGTTCAAAAAATTTTTAGAAATAATAATACTTACTGATCAATAGCTTTAAAAGCTGATTCTCCGACTTTAGTCCTGACAAAATCTCTAATACTGGCTTCGAAAATATCTGGTTTTTTTCCCAACAGAAGTGCTATTACTTGTTTCTAAAATTAAATAGCATACAAGTGGAAACAATAAAATAAAGAATTTTATGTTTCATTATTGTTGTAATATTTTATCAAAAAGGGTTATATTTTTGTTTTGAAAACTTCAAAATTTTTGTTCTGGTATATATTTTTTAGTTCCACCTCCCAAAATTTGGAAGGCTGTCCAGCCAGCTATAACTGAGACCCTTTAAAATTTTAAAGAGGTGTATTTTAGTAATCTAAATATTTAAAGGTTAGAAGAGAATTAAAAGTTTTTTGTTGGGGTACATAATTCTAATCCTCCACTGATCAATTATGCTTGCACATACAGTAACTGAGTAAGGTAATTCTGAGTAGTTTCTAAGAAGAGCAGAGCACGGTTATATAAATACCATTTTTGTATGTGTTATGTGTCCGTAACAATACAAAAACAAAATTTGCAGTAAATAAAAAGAAAAAAAACTTTTATCTAAGGTGTTTTACTCTGTTTTTAATTTTTATAAAGCTAAAAAAATTTAGATAAACTACAAATAAGATGACAAATAAGTTTTTCCAGCCAAAGCGCGGGTTTCAGATTGGAGCTTGGCAAAAAGGTGCCAACTGTTAGCTGGTTTGAGGTTGGTCCTGACTTGAAAACGATGCGTTGATGGATGTTGTTTTGCATCGTTCTACATTCCCACAACTGTGCGGCCCGCACAGTTGTCGTAGCACTGGACATGTCCAAAGCTTTTGACACTGTCAATTACCACACAGTCATACACAAACTCGCACAAACACAAGTACCAACAACAATCACAAAATCCATAAACAACTACATCAAAGGCCGCAAAGCATACACCACATACAACAATCACAAATCAAAACAAAAGCTCATAAAAACAGGAGTCCCACAATGCTCCTGTCTATCACCCACACTATTCAACATCTACACCGCAGACATTCCAGCACCACCACCAAACGTACATAACATATGCAGACGACATCACAATATATGTATCACACCCAAACCACCACATAGCACAACAACAAATACAATTATACCTACACGCAATACAAACATGGACAGACAACAACCAACTCACACTAAATGCAAGCAAAACAACATCAACACTATTCACACCAGACCCTGCAGAGTACAACACACAACTATCACTACAAATAAACAACACAATACTCATCACAACTAAAAACCCAAAAAATTTGGGGCTCACTTTTGACCCCAAGCTTACATTCAACACACACATCGCAAATACACACAGCAAAGCACGCAAAACACTCAAAATCATTAATGCACTCACAGCAACATCGTGGGGTAAACCAAAAGAAACACTCACTCACACATACAAGGCAATCACTCGACCAATAATCGAGTATGCCAGCACAGTCTGGGGCCCCACAACATCAAACACAAAAATTAACAAACTGCAAACAATACAAAACACTGCTCTCAGGGTCGCAACAGGGCACACCACAGACACAAACACACACATCATACACACAAAGGCTAAAGTCCTCCCAATAGCAACACACATTCAACTCCACGCAAAACAAGCAAAATTGGCAGCCATGTACACAAACAATCCACTCCTCAACTACTTAACACAACAACCTGCACCCAGTAGGCTTAAAAAGCAAACAATATTTCACAACAAGAACTACACAACAAACATTCCAACAGACATACACAACAAAACTTACATAGGACTAAAACAACAAATCCACACAAACATAGTCACAAACCACATCAACAACACTCCAATAAACCCAATACTTTAAACAAAAGCACCAGCAATAAGCAATGAGGAAGAAAATCTTCCTCGCGGGGTCAAGAGAACCCTCGCCCAACTCAGGGCGGGGAAATCTCCTATCCCACACAATCCCACACAATACACATCACCAAACTGCCTGCTATGCAAAACACAAATACACACAACAAACATCTTTTCACATGCACACACATTATTACAACCTTGAGACCAGAGGACCTTTGGGCAAACCCCGCAGCGGTTGCTGATCTCCTCTGAGAGTGGGAAGAGGGGGTGAGCAAGGCAAGGAGCGTGCCAGATGGAACGAACCAGGGTTGAACAAAACCCTGGTTACTGGCAAAGGACAACAACAAATAAGTTTTTAAGAGACAAAAATTATAAGCAAACATGCTAAACGGATAATATTACCCTATACTTCAAAACCATGTAGACCAATCAATTCAAATAAAACAAACAAACAAGTAGTATACTGTCCACAACATCATGAGCTAAATTAATTGGTACTAAAAACTTCTTTCACCAGAACGTGATTTAAATTTGTAGAGTTCTAAATTCAAATGTTGGGATGACCAAAAATTCAACATTAAGTACCAAATGCTAACTCTAGTTTTAATTTTATTGTTTTGTGATCTAATTGTTGTTGTTTATTGCCTGGGTATTAGGTGACACACTCTAGGAACTTGACCGCATCCACTAATCTTTCTCATAGATCTTCTATTTTGAGTTCTGTTGGATGTTGAGAGCATATAAAAAGGTGTTTGACGTCATGAGGTTTGCCCCTGCAGTGGGGGCATTTGTTTTTAATGGAGTTGTTGATCCTAGATTTGAACAAGTCGAGGCGGTGGCAATGTTTAGATCTAAGTTGTGCCAGGAAGTTCTTGACTTCCTGGGGAGTTGTTGCTCGCTTATATCAATTGGTGGCGATTTTCTTTTTAATAGCGCGTTAGGTTGGAGTTGCAAAATGTTTTCTTTGACAAAATATGAGTGGATGTTTGGTTGGATGCTTTTTCTGTAAGCATGTGGTTGTAGAAACTATTGGCAGTTGGTCCAAGTTTTGATTGAAGAGTATTTTCTTCTCTTTTGGTCTACGGTCATTGACTGTGATTCTGTTAGATGAATATGTTGGCTTCATGGTTTTTGTTAAAAATTGTGTTGAGAGAAGGTTGATGTGGCTTTCAATTGGTAGGACTTAGTCTCTTGATGAAAATGGTTGGTTGGGGCCATTTTGTGGCAGCCGGTTGCTATTCTGAGGGCTGTGTTTTGTGTTGCTTGCAGTTTTTGAAGATAAGATTTTGATAGATTGGGTGACCATATTGGGGCTCGGTAGTTGAGAATTGGCCGTCCTATAACTTTGTAGGAGGTAACTATTGTTTCTTTTTGTTGGCCCCAGCTGGTGTCAGCCAGGGCTTTGAGAATGTTATTGCAGCTGGATGCTTTGTTGTTTATGTTGGTGGTTGGGTTATTGAATGTTGGTTTTGGATTGAAAGTAACATCCAGGATTATGGGGTTTTTGTTTAGCGGCAAAAGTTTGTTGTTTATGGTCACCTTTGGGTGGTAGTTAAATTCTTGTGTTGAAGAGGAGAAGATTGTGACTGTTGACTTTTCTGTTGATAGTTTGAGGTAGTTTTTGTACAGATATTGATTTAGAATGTTGACGTAGTTGGTGAGATCACGTTCTATTTCTGTAATCTTGTTTCCGGTGGAGTAAACTGTGGTATTGTCAGCATAGGAGACTATTTTGACATTAGCTGGTAAAGAGTGTAGGTTGGTGCTAAAATTAAAAAGGGTTGGTGAGATTACAGAGCCTTGGGGAACTCCTGTTTGAACTATCCTGGCTTTGGAGGCGAAGTCTCTAAAATTGTTTTGCAGGTTCTGCCTCTGAGGTAACCACTTAGCCATCTGATGAGGTAGGCTGGAAGTGTGCTTTTGGCTATCTTGGTTATTAGAATAATAATGCTGATTGTCTCAAATGCCTTGGTTAGATGCAGGGCGGCTACTATTGTATGTTTGGGGAGGGGGGAGCAAATCCATGCGGTTTAAATCCATGCTGATCTGGGTGTTGTTTTAGATGTTGGAGAAGGATTGATTGAATTTTTAAAATTCAATTTCAATTAACTATCAAAATTTTTAAAGCTGGGCAGAGAAGAGAAATTGGTCTGTAGTAGGTTGAAATGTTGAGATCTTTTCCTGGTTTTGGCATTAGTATTATGAGTGAAGTTTTCCAGATGTTTGGTATGCTATTTGTTTTAAATGAAAGATTAAACAGATCAGTTAGGTATTTGATTCGAGAGGACTGGGGTTTTTGAGGTGAAATATGGTTAGATTGTCTGGGCCAAACCTTTTGAGTTGTTGCTGTTTTTATCGCTTTTCTTGACTTCTGCGGTTGTAATTTTGGCTGTATGCTGGTTAGGTTTTTTATTATTTCTGAAAAATTTACAGTTTTCATTTGGAGTTTTAAAAGGTTTATTTGGTGTGAATTGTTTGTTGAATTCGTTGGCCATTTCTAGAGGGTTATTGATTTGAGTTCCATTAAAATTTATAGCTGAATTTAGTGAAAGTGAGGGTTTATTGTCCAATGATTTTATTGTTTTCCAGAGTTTTGTTGGGTTGACTTTGTGGCTGAAGTTTTCCAAAAAAAGTGCCATTTTTTGGTGACATTGGAGCAAATTTGGTTGTGAATATTATTGTTAAGCTCTTGTATCTGGGCGGAGTGTGGGTTGGTTAGGTAAAGTGTATCACTCTCTTTGATGAGCTGAATTGTTTATGGAGTTAGGTTGGGCTGAAAATTTTTGTGACAACCGGCAGGGATGTTGTGCGTGGAAGCTTTGTTCAAGATTGATCTAAACATTTTTTATCTCTTTTGACCTCTGTTGTTTTGGGGGTGTTGGATAATTTTGTTTCGATTTCATTTCTGTAGTTGGTCCAGTAGGCTTTGTTGAGAAAGTTTCCTGGTTATTGAAGCTATTGTCAAAGTAGTTTGGATGCAGACGATTATAGGTAGGTGGTTCAAGCTCAAAGTCGTTTGTGTATACCAGTCTGTTGAGGTGAGGAGTGAGTCTGAAACTAAGGAGATATCAGGTGATGTTGGGTTTCCATTAGATGGAATGCATGTTGGAGTGTTCTTGTTTAGTGATGCCATATAGACTAGTTTGGAATAAGGGTTTTTTAGTGTTAGGAAGAGGGTACAATAACTACTAGCGCCAATCATATGTAGAGGGAAAATTGAGAAACAGCAAGCGACTAGTACATTTTACAATTTAAAATATTTCAAATATTTATTGGTTCAAAATCTTGACCCCTTTTCTTCAAAATTTCTTAAATACTTTTTAAATATTTGCAAAAGCAAAAGCAGTTTTTAGGGATTTTTAGTTTTTTGCCGCTAATTTTTAAATAGTTTTACAAGCAAAACATTAAAAAAACCTATGTAGGTTTAAAATTAGTTTAAAAGCACAAATTTCATCTTTATTTTTACTAATTCGAAATCACTGTTCAGGAAAATGCTATTTTAGTGGTGATTTCAAACTATTGTGACGTTTAATTCAAAAAAACAAAAATTTATTTAGCACAAACTGATATATTACAGCACTTCAATGTAGTTTTTTGTTGTTGAGTTTGCCAGTTTCCAGGGTTTCCATCAACCCTGGTGTGGTCCGTCCGGCACGCCTCTCGCCTTGCTCACCCCCTCTTCCTACTCCCGGAGGAGCTCAGCAACCGCTACGGGGTTTGCCCAAAGGTCCTCTGGTCCCAGTGTCGTGTTGATGTGTGTTTGTGTTTTGCATAGCGGGCAGTTTGGTGATGTGTGTTGTGTTGGATTGATTTTGTGTAGGTAGGAGTAGAGGAAAGGAGATTTCCCTGCCCTGAGTTGGGCGAGGGTTCTCCTGACCCCGCGAGGAAGATTTTCTTCCTCGTTGCTTATTGCTAGTGCTTTTGTTTGAAGTATTGGGTTTATTGAAGTGTTATTTATGTGGTTTGTAACTGTGTTTGTGTGGATTTGTTGTTTTAGTGCTTTGTAAGTTTTGTTGTGTATGTCTGTAGGTATGTTTGTTGTGTAGTTGTTGTTGTGAAATATTGTTTGCTTTTTGAGCCTGCTGGGTGCAGGTTGTTGTGTTAAATAATTAAGTGGGTTGTTTGTGTACATGGCCGCCAATTTTGCTTGTTTTGCGTGGAGTTGGATGTGTGTTGCTATTGGGAGGACTTTAGCCTCTGTGTGTATGATGTGTGTGTTTGTGTCTGTGGTGTGCCCTGTTGCGACCCTGAGAGCTGTGTTTTGTATTGTTTGTAGTTTGCTGATTTGTGTGTGTGATGTAGTGGGGCCCCAGACTGTGCTGGCATACTCGATTATTGGTCAAGTGATTGCCTTGTATGTGTGTATGAGTGTTTCTTTTGGTTTACCCCACGTTGTTGCTGTGAAATGTAGTGTAGTGTAGTGAAACTTAAATGTAAACTGTAAACTTCAATGTAGTGAAACATATCATCGTCTGGCAATTTTTATCAATTATAAAACTTAAGAAACTAAGAAAGCTAAGACTTTTTTAAATTTTATTTTTTTCTTTTTGTACCCTCACTTGTACAGTAAAAGACGCTTATTCCAAACTACTATTTGAGTAGTTGATGATGTTTGCAATGTAATCTCCTCTGGCGTCTGTAAGGTTTGAGTGCCAGAGGTAATGGTGTGCGTTGATATCTCCTAGTAGAATGCTATCCTGATTATTGAGGAGATGGTTGATGTCAGGTTGGTAGTTGACGTTGCAAGAGCTAAAAGGAGGAATATAAATGTTAAAGATTGAAAGATTTGAACTGTTAAGAAGAATTTGTAGGCCAAGCATTTCTGCATGGGGTCATTTTGCTATATATCTAAAGTTTTGATGTTGATAGTGATGGACAAAAAAGAGCAGACCGCCTCCATTGGCATCCCAATCCTTCCTGAGTGTTGTGTAATTTGCGATTTTGGGGTCTTTAGATTTACTAGAAAGTTTTGAATCTTGGATAGCAGCAATATGAATGTTGTTTTTGACAAAAAAGTTAGTGAGCTTTTGTATTTTGTTAGAAATTCTATTGGCGTTAAATTGCAAAATGTTTATAGTAGAGTTTTTATTTTAGTGGTTGTAGACATTTGAGTAGATGCAGTTTGATAGTGCATTTGTCACAGGGAAAATTTTGGTTGTAGTTTTTAGACTGTTTAGATTGGAGAATTTTAGGTGTAACCAATTTTTACATTTGTTGGATACTATTTCTGTTAACATTTTTGTGTGTGCACAGAAAAATAGTTTTAGGCCGGCCGGGATTGGGATGAATGGCCCCGAACATTGCCATCAGTAATTGCGGCAGCCAGGATGGCTACCGCTTAGCAGGAAAAAATGGATGCAGTCAGGCACAAGTTGGAAACCTTTGTGCCATGAAAAAAAGATTGAACAGTATTGGCCTTCCCTTCCTTAATAAATCCATTCCAGTCCGGGTAGAGTCATTGTGTAGAAGCTTCATTGTTGACTCCTGTGATTTAATTAGTTTCAGTTAGTTTACTGCCATAGGTGTTTTGGGGGGAGGAACAGAGGGGTTCACCCCCCCTAAAAAAATTTGGCCTTCCACCTGGGGGTGGACCTTTCCTAGCGGACCTGACCAAAAACACCTATGTTTACTGCGCCTATCAGAATTACTAATTTTCTCCAGTAACTCTAAATTCTAAAAAGAAAATCACCAATACAAAAGACAAAACGTAAATAACTTGAAATAAATTAATTAATAAACACCATCTTGATAGTTTGACGATTAAAAAAAATATAAAATTTTAAGAAGATTTTCGCTAGCGTTATTTTACACCTTAAAAAAACTTGTACCTAAAATTATTAAAAAAAATGGTTGTTTTAGATTTTTTACTCAGAAAAAAATTAAAATAGTATAACGCTTTTCTTTCTTTTTTTAGTGCATGTGCAAGCCGGCTATGGAGATTTAATTTTAGCAAACAATAAACATGTTTATTCTATAAAAAGTTAAATTATTTTACCCATGATATATCTGGCCCAGAATGAGGGTCCAGAATAGCATTTGGTTCATTGCTAAGAAGGTTTAACTCATTCAGCCCTCTCAAGGCATCTGAAAATCCTTTGTACCTCAGTGTTCCGCGTAGAATTGTTTCAGCTTCCTCGATGCCTAAACTTAGCTGAAATTTTAGAAGCAAGCACAGAAAAACAGAGGTGCTCAGTGCAAAGAACACTAAAAAACATGAATGCCTTTACGATATCACTCGATTAAGTTTTTTAAAACTAAAGAAACTCACCGTAAACTTTTTTGTAAGCGGTGGAATCTCTGTTTGGGTATCCCACAAGATTAAATCCCGGCAAGAAATCCACTTCTTCAACAGAGTCAAGCACAGACCCACCACCGGGTATTTCTACCAGTTTATTATCTTTCATGTACTTGGCGGGACTTTGCAGTGCCAATAAAACACCTTTCGGACTCCAACTAAAAACAAAACTCTAGACAGATGATAATAGAACACAATAATTTATTAGACTGCGGATTTTTACAAAAACTAACTAAACAAAAATATTAAACAGAAGTCTGTACAAAAATATATTGCGCTGGTGTAGTGCAAAAAAATATTAAATTAAGGTATTGTGTTGACAGTACATAATCCCACATTTCAAGAAGGGGGGAAGAGGTTCTGTAATTTTGACGGGTATTAACCTTTAACACATTGTATATAACTCTTTCCTTATCACTCTCGAGTGGAAGGGGGCGGGGCTAAAAACCCTTTTCCAGAATTAGGAAAAGACGAGGGGGGTTATCATATTAACAATTTTAAATTAATTTTTGAAAATTAATTAAAAAAATACTTAAAAAAAGACTTTTAACCATACATGGGCAAGTTGGTCCGGAGTGGGGGGGGTTTAAACCCCAAATTAGGGAGGAGGGTTAAAATCCAAAAAACGCACAATACCCATATCATTTTTTTTCTGAGGAGTGCATTTTACCCATATCGTTTTTCAATTTTAAAGAAGAAATAGTTTTAAAAAACTCTAATTTTAGGTCAAAAAAACCTTTTTTTTTGCATTTTTGAGCTTTTTACTGTTTAAAACATTCATTTTGACCTCAAAACCTAAGTTTGGAGGCAGTTAAAAGTCATTTTAAAGACATTTTTTTTAATTTTTCTAAAATTGGGGTGGTTAAACTTTTCTCCCACCCACTTCTGAGTGGGGGGGGTGTTAAACCCCCCTTCTCAGAAGTTAAGGGGGGTTAACCCCAACCCCCCTCCATGCCCATGTATGCTGTTAACTGCCTCTAAGCTTAGCTTAATTTCAAAACTGCTTTCCTTAAATTTTGGGAAAGGGGCTTAAACCTCCTCCGGACACTTCGAAGTGGTGAGGAGAGAAGTGTTAACACCCTCTTGAATTTAAGAAAAATAAAAAAAAGAAATTCCTTCTAATAAAATTCTACTGTTACCTCCAAACTTAATTTTAAAGTCAAAATGAGTGTTTTAAACAATAAATTAAGCTCAAAAATAAAATAAAGAAGTGCTTTTTGACCTACAAAAATAAACGTTATTTAACTATTTTTTTTAAATCAACGATATGGGTACAATGCACTTCAAAAAAAATCTAGTAAGAATGCGTTTCTCGGATTTTCACCCTTCTCTGTCCGGGCCAACTTGCCCATGTATGTTGCTTAGCCAGGGGTTTTAGCATAAAAACGCAAAAAGTAATTTAAGAAATAGAATAATTCCCACCTGGCATTTTTATTCCCTCAATAAACTTTTGTTGATTTATTTCGATTTTATTACCTTGTAATTGCTAGTTTGTTTAAAAAATGAACAGCTCTAAAAATATTTCCTAAATAATACAGCTCATAAAAAGCGAAAACTGAGAACTACATAATACTTACTTAACAATCTTACTTGAATTTATATCTTAAAGAATTGTTGGAATTTTCAGGAGCTGGTAAACCTCCGCAATAAGATACAAATGAGCTTACCTAAAAGTGAAACGAATAATTATATTTTTTGAGTTTTAAAATAAAAGATTTTTTACGTTGAAGTTGGTTCTAACGGACACAAAAATTTTTATATCGACGTTCTAAAATATGCTCAGCAGCGTGCAACGGGTTTCGTATGATATTTCGTTCTACCCCTTGTTTTTCCAAAATAATAATTATGTTATTTTTACTGTAAGCAAAGTTATGCGAGCATTTTTTGAGTAATATTTTGGAAATGTATCGGTCTATGTATGAATGTTGCTATACAATTCCTTTAATTATTATGCCATACACGTCGTAAAACTATAAGTCGATAGGTGATATTAAGGCATATGTTCAACAGTTTATTGTTAGCTGTCATAACTCAGGAATGTTCGTTTTTTTTATTTCTGCGCAAAAGGAAAGAAACGTTCATTTATTATGAATCGAAATATATTTTAGTTGTTTAATTATTTAAAAGCTTTTAAAATTTTTACTTTGCCTCCGTTGGCTTTAACATCGTCGATGCATTCCATTGCCAACATGTGATCTATTCCTGGATCCAATCCTACCTCATTCACAATTGTAATACCAGCGTCAAAAGCTCTAAAATTTACTTTTGATAACTTTTTTTAGCAATTAATCTAAGGAACTGAATTGTGCTGTTATTAACTAAATAAAAATTTGGGAGGTGACTAATTAAACCCAAATTCATTTACTAACTTTTATAATGATTTGTTTCGCTATTAAAAGTTGTATTATTATACGAATCCTTATTTCGTAAACTGATCTCATTAAATAATATAAAAAAGAATAAAATTTAAGTGAAAAAATAATAAAATATATATTAAATAAAAAATTGATGATATTTTGTGATTTTTGTTTTGCTAGAATAAACTTTGAACTTTGAACTTAAATAATAGACATTTAGGTAATAAAACTGAATATTTTGTTTGTTGATAAATGGTCGCTTAAAATTTACTTTGGATCATAGGTGGGCAGCCTCCCGGATTTGTTGGGGTATACCCGATTCTTGATATTTTGGGGGAAGGGGTCCCGAAAAATCTTTTGGGTATACCTCAAAATATCCCATTTTTAGCGTTTTTAGTACAAAAACTCCCCAAATTTTAGGAAGGGTGGGGGGCGTGTCCCGAGTGAGAAGAGCCAAAACCTACCCCAAAAAGCAAAGTCTAAGCTAAATCTAAGCCTAAGCAAACTCTAAGCCTAAGCAAATCCTAAACTATGCCTAAACAAAATCTAAGCTAAGCCTAAGCCTAAGCAAAGCCTAAGCTAAGCAAAACCTAACCTAACCCCTCCCCTGTCATTTTGGGGGTTGGATTTGACCTTCGGCGTCCGGTGTACCCCCAACTTTTAGGGGGTGCGAGGTGTTGGCCGTAATCGAGATTTTGGGGGGAGTAAACCCTCTTGCCCACCTATGCTTCTAATAAACAGGAATTTTTGTAGCATTATTTGTTGCATGCAGGGAACAACTGGCCAAGGCAATTACTAAATAACCGTATAAAAACTGTCTAAATGGTTGGTTGCTCATAAAACATTAAAAAAGTTGCTGCATAAACTGATTTTGTTTTTGTATAAACTGAGCTATTTTTCCAGATTACATCATCCAATAAACACGCGGTTTGAAATTGTAAATTCCAAACTATTAGTCTAATTTAGCTTAGAAAATGGAGTAAATTTAGCTTACGCCTTATTAAGCTCTTTCATTTCGGGCGAGACATAGCTGGTGGTAACCATGCTGGTCTGACCTTTGATGCACATCCTGGCGATCTGAGGGTGGTAGACGTACGGGAGGAGGGAGATGCAGAGGTCGTGCTCTGCGATCAGTTTTTCCAACTTGGCTTTGTCCCTCGTCACGTCCACGAGCAGAGGTTTGGCGCCCAGGTGGGCCAGATGCTCCAACTCCATCTGCAGAGAGCTAGCTGAAAAACAACATTTTTTACGACTGGAAACCGGGTTATTTAATGCGTTTTTTAAATTGTAATATTAATGACCAGGGATTGACCAGATATCCGGCTATTTTTAGATACGATCCGACCGGATTTATATTTCAGATTCAGTAAATGACGAATTTTTTTCCGTCTTAATTTTATTATATTTTTTTGATGTTGGGTTTTTTAAATTGAAAAACACTTCAATAATTTCAAAGTTTGTCAAAAATAATTTCACTTATGGCTGAAATGCCAATACTTCCAGAGATACAACATAAAGCTATAGATTAAAGCTATATATAACCCAATTTTGACAGTTGAGATTTTATCAAAAACTATCAAAAATTTATTAAAAATTTTATGTCAATATCTAAGTAACGTGTATTTTTTTGCTTTTCGCGTTGGAAAACATTTTTGGTTTTTGTCGTATACAATGATTTTGCACCGAGAATGTTGTAGTGATATGTGGCCTAAATTAATAACAGCAATTTCACATGGTTGAAAATTTTTGGCATAAACTCTTCGTCTTCAAACCAACAACTTTTTATTTAAAAATTTGATTTAAATTTCCTTAAAAAACGGTCTTGGTTAGAAAAAAATCGTTTTTTTAACGACTATTAAAAATTCAAAAAATATTTTCTTAGAGATGTTTAACAGTATAATTTATTTATAAACCTGATTAACAAGCAACCTAAGTTACGAATAAAATACCGGCGGTAATTTCAATATTTGGGTCCCGGCTGAGATACTCCACTGCGGGTCCTGCCACGAATCCAGCGCCCAGCAGCAGAACATTTTTCAAATCTCCCTCTAACAGTTTACCGGTTTTATGAGCGGACTGCATTCTAAACAACAAATGCAATAAATGTGGTTTCATAATACTAATTTCATAATCTTTAATTCTATATTAAAATAATAGCATTATTTTTTATATTTTTTTATAAAGTTTTTAAGTTTTAGATTTTTTAAATAATAAATATATAATATATATATATATAGATAATATATAGATAATAAATCGTACAACGGGTATATTAATATTGCTTTCTACACCAAGGTATTGGTATTCAAAGAACATTCTGCGTTTACACCTACTTAAGGCGTTTGACTTAACCTGGTGTGAACACATTTTAGAGTGTTTTTATTTAATCTTAAGGTGTCTCCGGACAGTTTTCAATTCACATCGTTCAATAAAAAACCAGTAGAAATACAGAACAAAAATTATTTTTTTGCTTACATAAAATGTATTTTATTATTTATTGTAATTATAGAGAATTATAATATTTTAAAATATACCAACAACGAAAATTCTAATAAGCGGCAAAAAGTAGGAAACAAAAGCGGTTTAAATATTTACAAATAATTTTTTTTGTTTTGATTCATTGAAAAAATTATAATAAATCTAAAATAAATATTAACATTAAATAAAAATGTGGCAATGAAAATATGTTCACAGTGGGAATCGATCCCTCGACCTCAAAAATTGGACTCCTATGCGTTACCGACTGCGCCACATGTCATCTGCATAGCTTTTCTAAAAGAGGTATATAAACCCACGGCCACTATTAATTCTAAAATATGCACACACAACAAATTAACAGCGCGAGAGCCATTATGGCAGTTTAAAAATCATATATTTCAATAAAAACATACTATTTAGAGCTTTAAATCTTACCAAATTAAATTAAATCCACGTTTTTTAAATCGTCGCAATTTTGAAGAAATTAACCCCCATTTTTCACGGAAAATTGTATATTAAACCATAAATACAAAAATATTTCCATTGGTTTTTAAGTACTTAAAAAAGGGTAACAGTTCCTCTTTATTGGAAGTATTTTTTAATAAATACTGAGTAGTGAATATTTTTAAGGGTTTTAAAAAAATTTCGTTGCAATTTGATTACAACTACTACCAATAATATAATGAATAATGCACTTTTATAATCGTGGTATTTCTGCCTTTTTAACACCCATATTAATTTTTTATGAAAACATTTCTGTATTTCGCGAGATCTTGTATGCCAAAAATCGCGATTTTCCATACTTAAGAAAACTGTCCGGAGAGACCTTAACATGCTTTTTACACCTATTAGAGTGCAGACCTGTGCACAGTCTGAAAATGCTCCCCCCGCGGAAAAATGAAAAAAGTACCCAAAAATTATGACGTCATTTTTTACCTATTATGACGCCATCATCGCGAAATTTTTGCAGTTTTTAGCCTATTTAAATGCATTTTAAACCCTTTTAGACCTATTTTAACCTTATTTTCGCTTTTTTTGTCCTTTTTCTTCTCATTTTTTTCTTTTTTTATTCTTGCCCCCCCTGCTTGCCCCCCCCCGTTTCAAAAAAATTGTCCTTCCGTGCCCCCCCCCCCAATAAAACCCCCCGCGGGGGAAGGGGGCAATGCACAGGCCTGCGAGTGTTGCCATTATTATAACCTATTTACTGTACACAGCAACAGCAAGGGTAATAAAATTCTTTCTACACCAAATTGCTATTTCCTGTTTTAAACTGCTTCTACACTTATTGAAGTGTTTTCATGTGACCTGCTTTCTCCACCGTTTAAGCTACTTCCCATAGACCTGCGCACTTTACCCATTAGGGGTAGCTAGCTAAGCTATTAAATTACACATTAAAATGTTTACAAAAATAGTGTATACTAAAACAATAATAATTATCTTCGTGTTTAAATTTTATTTATTAGTTTAATTTTAGGATTTCTTTTTTTATATGCAATAACTTCTATTCTCACTGGTTTACGCAAAATTGGTTTACCTGTTATGTTTAATGTTTTAAACCATGTACTAATTTGAATATTATTTTATTAATAAGATAAATGTTTACAAAAATAATGAAATCTAAAACAATCATAATTTTCTTCGTGTTCTAAATTTTATTTATTAGTGTAATTTTAAGATTTCTTATTTTATATGCAATAACTTCTGCTTGTTTGTTTGTTTGTATCACTTCCATGGCAGAAGAGTGCAGTTTATTCCAATTGTCTTTTCTTCGGCATGCCGCCAGGAGGAAGAGGTATGGGTGGGGTCTGTCTCCATTTTAAAACCTTCAGATTTAAATCGGCTCACTGGTTTACGAAAAATTTTTTTATCTGTGTTTAATTTTCCAACCCATGTATTAATTTGTATATCATTTTATTAAATAAGATGCAAATTAGTACATAGTTTGATAACACAACCCTTTGTCTTTTTATAAGAAGCCCATTATTGAAGCTAAATTATTTTCATCAGTCAATTAATAAACAACTTTATTTTTCTAAAATAATCATAATAAACTGTACACACTAAACAATATTAAAATTCTACCTTTTTTGATTTCGCAACTCTTCGATATATTCAAACCTTGGCGTTAATTTACTATTCGATGTGATCACCGCATTTTTCACAACAGGGGAAACATCATAATCTTCAAAAGGTCTTCTAGCATCAGATTTTAACTAAAATCACGTTGCATTAATACAGCTTTTAGTACCCTGTTTCATTTAGCATGGCGCCAACGGTAGTAGTTCAAAAAAAGATCATTTGTTGCGGCCGTCAACTGATCAAAGAAAAGAAGATAAAAAAATATTTTCTACCTTGTCTATAAACAATGTTAATATAAGCATGTGTCGTACTGGTATCAAAAATATATAATAAACTGAAAAATGTTCAACTCCTATATAAAAAAGTAAGTAAAATTAGGCCGTTATAATGAGTCTTTCCATTTAAATGGCACTCTCCATTATAATGGCATAGTAGCTATTATAATGGAGGGTGCCATTTAAATGGAGAGGCTCATTATAATGGCCTAATTTTACTTACTTTTTTATATAGGAGTTGCACATTTTTCGGTAAATTATATTATTTTTGCTAGTACGACCCAGCACTTTGTTTTAACGAAAACCTGGTCTTAGGCATTTTAGAAAAGAAAACGCCAAAAAGTGTAGTCACTTAGTCTTTGGAACTAAACACGTCAAAATACCTAAGGTATGTTAAAAAATAATTGAAACTGGAAAAAAATCATTAGTTAGTAAAACTTTTAGCAGTGCCTACCTGACACATTTCTAGTTAATATTCACATTCAAAATCAATAAAAGTGTGTAATTTTAAAAACCTATGCGTTTTAAATTTCTTAATCGTTAATCTTGCAAAAAATTTTAATGCGACAGGAATAAAAAATTTTAGCAGGAAAAAAATAATTTTTTTTAAATAATAAAAGCTTTAAAAATAATAAAACTAAAAAAAATCATTTTACACCCAACATCAACCTTTCGCTTCAAACTCATTAAAACAAGGGACATAAAGCTACATAGGTAGAAAACTTTGAATTGTAACTGTTGTCAAATACTTTTATTTAAACTTACTATTTCTGGAATGTAAGGAAGTAGTTTATCACCGAAATGCACTGTGGCCTCCATGGGCATTTGGGCTGGCATGTTATCGATACTGCAAACCATCACACCCGTATCTGCCGCGAAACTAAAATTTATTCGGCCGATTAATGGGCACATCACACAGACACTGTGTATAAGAAGCAGACCTGTGCACTGCCCCCGGGGTTAAAACGGGGGGGGGGCAATTCCGAAATGGGGGGAGGCACGGGGAGGGCAACTTTTTTGAAACGGGGGGAGGGGGCAAAAACAGGGGGGCAAGCAGGGGAGAAAGAAAAAAAGGAGAAGAGAAAAGGGAAAAAAAGGACAAAAAAAAGCGAAAATAAGCTAAAAATAGGTCTAAAATGGCTTAAAATACATTGAAATAGGCTAAAAACTGCAAAAAATTCGCGATGATGGCGTCATCATAGGTCAAAAATGGCGTCATAATTTTAGGGTACTTTTTCATTTTTTGGCGGGGGGGGCAATAAAACGGGGGGGGGAGCAAATCCTCCAATAAAGCGAAGGGGGGTATTTACAGACCGTGCACAGGCCTGTAAGAAGCATTTCATGCTCAGCGGAAACCTAAAATATTAATGTATTTTCGAAGAAAACGCCCCCTACACTCAGACCGTCTTCCAACTGAAATATAAAATTCTGAATGTATCTTTGATCACCCACCCGTTAAATTTAACTTACTATTTTACTTCCTGCCATCATTTCGTTAAACGTCAAGACAACGCATTTTACGACCATAGGAGGGCAGTTTGTTGGTTTGTATTGCTTCCGTTGCTGAAAAAGCAAATTTTCCAATCGTCTTTTTCTTCCGCATTGGCGCCAGAAGAAGGAAGGAGGTCTTTCTTCTTAGGAGGGTAGTGGAGGAGGAAGGCGACGGGTTGAGGAAAGGCTTATCCAAAAACGAAAAAAATCCGAACTTAATTTGGGGGCACCCAGGTCACTTTCCCTAAAGTTTGAAGTTTCCCAGCACTAAAAACGCCAAAGATGTGATATTTGAGGTATAGCTCGGTCCATTCATGGGCAAGTTGGTCCGGAGTGGGGGGGTTAAACCCCATATTAGAGGGGGGGGGGGTTTAAATCCGAGAAACGCAAAATACCCATATCGTCTTTTTTCTGGAGTGCATTTTACCCATATCGTTTTTCGATTTTGAAGGAAAAAAAAAAGGTAAAAAACGCTAATTTTAGGTCAAAAAGCCCTTTTTATTGCATTTTTGAGCTTTTTATTGCTTAAAACATTCATTTTGACCTCAAAACTTAAGTTTGGAGGCAGTTAGAAGTCATTTTAAAGACATTTTTTTTCTTCATTTTTCCGAAATTGGGGGGTTAACCTTTTCTCCCCCCCCCACTTCTAAGTGGGGGGGGGGGGGGGTTAAACCTCCTTCTCAGAATTTGGGGGCGGGGTTAACTTCCCCCAATCCCCCCGTGCCCATGTATGGCTCGGTTTAAATTTTTTTGGCATGCTCCCTAATTTAGAAGAGGGTATATTCCATATCGCTCAAAATCCAGGAATCGGCCTACTTGTGACTGCGAAAGGGCAAAGAGGGCATACATGGGCACGGGGGGGGGGTTGGGGGGGTTAACCGCCCCAAATTCTGAGAAGTGGGGTTTAACCCCCCCCCCCACTCAGAAGTGGGGGGGGAGAAAAAGTTAACCCCCCCCCCAATTTTGGAAAAATGAAGAAAAAAAATGTCTTTAAAATGACTTCTAACTGCCTCCAAACTTAAGTTTTGAGGTCAAAATGAATGTTTTAAGCAATAAAAAGCTCAAAAATGCAATAAAAAGGACTTTTTTGACCTAAAATTAGTGTTTTTAACCTATTTTTCCTTCAAAATCGAAAAACGATATGGGTAAAATGCACTCCAGAAAAAAAACGATATGGGTATTTTGCGTTTCTCGGATTTTAACCCCCCCCCCTAATTTGGGGTTAACCCCCCCCACTCCGGACCAACTTGCCCATGTATGGCAAAGAGGGGCTTACTTATCGCTGACTTTGTGCTGGTCGGCATCGTAGATCTCGAAGGGTCGGTCGATAGTGGTGCAGCTGTTCATGAATTCTATACTTCCGCCCGGATCCGCGCTTATATCACAGATAGCTATCAGTCTAGAAAAAGTAATATGGCACAACTTATTAAGAGATTAAAAATAATATTGAAAAGCAAAATCAAAAAAAAAAATACAAAAAGCCCATGATAGAAGTTTTGATAAAAAAACTGTTTTTATTGTTGCCCAAAACATAACTTTAGGCTGGTAAAATTCTAGAAGAGGCTTAAGGTTCCAAAAATATTTGTTAAAGTGCATTTTAAATTAAGTTTTCGACACCATGGAAAATACAAATTAAAAAAAAATGGCAATAATTAAAACACCTGTGGGGCAGGGTGGGGCAACCTGGTACGTCTGGTGTTTTCTTTACTGCTGGTTTCAGCAAAAGCTTGGCATCAGGAATAGAAAGAAGGCGAGGGTGATCGGGTGCCCAATAAATACCGTTAATAATCACGCTTGCATACGGCGCCACCTAAACATACAAATAACTGCATACAATATTCAGACCTGTGCACGGTCTGAAAATGTTCCCCCCCGTTTTATTGGAGGATTTGCCCCCCCCCCCCCGCCAAAAAATGAAAAAGTACCCTAAAAATATGACGCCATTTTTGACCTATGATGACGCCATCATCGCGAATTTTTTGCAGTTTTTAGCCTATTTCAATGTATTTTAAGCCGTTTTAGACCTATTTTTACCTTATTTCCGCTTTTTTTGTCCCTTTTTTCCCTTCTTTTTTTCTCGTTTTTTTCTCTTTTTTTTCTTTCCCCCCTGCTTGCCCCCCCCCCCGTTTCAAAAAAGTTGCCCCCCCGTGCCCCCCATTTTGGAATTGCCCCCCCCCGTTTTAACCCCGGGGGGGCAGTGCACACGTCTGCAATATTATTTAGGTAAGCCAGTGAACAAAAAAAAAAGATTATTTTTGTTCGCTGGCGAATGAACAAAAAAAACAGAACCAAACAAATTTCAAAATACACTTATATTTTGCTCAAACAGAGCCGGAAACCTCAATTTAAGAGTTTAAAATTTACCTGGAAAAATCTAAGCCAAAAATCTAAGCTAAAAATTTACCTGGAAACGTTATTTTAACTCTCAATTATTAACTAGTTGCTATAATAATTGGTCTCAAGAGCTCCCAGCTCCAGTGCTACAGCAATTTTAATTTATCGCAAACAAGTTTGATA
Organism: Microlaimidae sp. YZB2_3; assembly: GCA_030248175.1. NCBI lineage: Eukaryota > Metazoa > Nematoda > Chromadorea > Desmodorida > Microlaimidae > Microlaimidae sp. YZB2_3. The sequence continues at coordinate 67,022 of JASAMX010020087.1, read as the reverse complement.
TTGTTTTACTTCGTTAGAAAAGACAGATAAATATCTCTCCGGGTGTTCCATAAACTCCTTCTCTTGGTAGGGACCACCGGCTTTTGGCCTCAAGTGATCATATCGGTCCACTACGCACGCATAAATTCGATCCAACCCTACAGCAAATCTTGACTTTATTTTTTAAATCAGAATATTTCAAGCAATTATATAACATAATATTAAATTCAGAGGGGGTCAGGAGCATAAGTGGGCAGGGATTTTATATTATACATAGAACCCTGCAGTGGAAAGGGTTGGAGTTGTGATCTTTCCTCTCCCAAAAAAAAATTAAAGGAGAAGGTTTTCAGGTTAAAAAATTTAGAGACTCTTCTGATATGGGCGTAGCCACAACCATAGGTGCGCAGCCTCCCGGATTTTGGGGGGGTATACCCGACCCCGAAATTTGGGGGGGGGTGTTCCGAAAATTTTTTTGGGGTATACCTCAAATACTCCATTTTTAGCGTTTTTAGTACTAGAACCCCCATATTTTAGGAAGGGGGGTGTCCGGGGTACCCCCAAATGTCAGGGGGGGGGGGTGTCGGCTATAATCGAGATTTTTGGGGGGTATAACCCCCTAACCCCCTGCCCACCTATGGCCACAACCCCTACTTTTTAGATTGAAAAGAGTAAAAATTTGAGGGTACAGACAGGCCAATTTTAAAATTTTTTCCGTTTCGCGCCGCTCGATGGTTTCTCTCTAATCTAATCGTTTTTCTTACTAAATCTTTGTATTTTTTAACAATGTCTAACTTTTAAAATCTAAACAGGGTAGATCCCACAAGCAAGTCCCTTCTTTTTATTGACCTGGATAAATAAATGTTAAATAAATAAACAAATAAATACATATTGCACTCACTTCCGTGCTTAGCCACTTTTGGTAGACTGGACATTTCCACGTACTCGTGAGGTAAGTTTTGAAAAAGCTCTTGTCCTCCCTAAAATGCACCAAATTTTTGTAAAAAAATCGCCATTACGTCAACAGGCGAAACAAATCGTCGTTACTACCTACTACGGCAAAATGAGCCACTGTTATTATAAAATACACGTGACTGTGACTCATTTTGTAGTTAATAGCGTACTGTTTGAAATCAAAAAAAAAGTCACAGTCGCATAAATTTTATACGAAAACGAATTGTGGCTCCTTTTCCCGCAGTAACGACGAAATTGCAAACAAAATAGTGCAACAATTTTGAAACATAATCTTTATGTGGGAATAATAAAAAATCTTTGTTAATTGAGTCAAAAAAGAGTGAATGCATGTTGCAAAAATTGTAAGAATAATAAGGCGGGAAATAATCTTCTATTTATGTTTAATCCCCCCACCCTCAGAAGTGGGGGGGGGGGCGTTTTTTACCTATTTTTCCTTCAAAATCGAAAAACGATATAGGTGAAATGCACTCCAGAAAAAAAAACGAGATATGGGTATTTTGCGTTTATCGGATTTTAACCCCCCCCCCTCCCCTATTAACCCCCACTCCGGACAAACTTGCCCATGTATGCACACAACGATATGTTACTTGCAGTGGCGTGCCCAAAGGGGCGGGGCGGGGAGGGCGGTCGCCCCTCACCCCCGAAATCCGGCGAAGCCGGATTTTTTCGTAAGTGGGGACCCTTACGTTTTTTGAATTTTGGGAGAGAAAAATTTTTTTCTTTAATATTAATACAAAAACTTTCCTGATGCCTTCCAAAAGCATATTAACAGTCAAAAACCAAATTTTTCCCGCTTTGCTGGTAGTTTAAATTCACATTTTGTCTTCGTTTTTCGATTTTAAATCGATTATGCCGTGCAATAGTTAAGGCATACTTGTTAAATCAAACTACTATAAACATTATTAACCTTTTATTAAAGTTTTAAACACCTGTTTTAAATTTAAAAGGATACAAAAACCTTAAATTTTGTAATAATCATCATCTAGAATTAAAATTTCTAGTGTATTTTAGCGCCTTAAATTAAAAATTTTCTCCCCCGGCGGCACTCTGCCCCCCAGACCCCCCATTACTGCGGGGCTGCCGCCCCCATACCCCCCTTCAGGGTTAGTATTTACCCCGCCCCCTCCCCCGAAACGAAATTCTGGGCACCCACTGGTGACTTGGGCATGAGCATGGTCTGGGGCTTAAAGGAGCACTGTCACAAATCAAATTCCTATAACGCCCGAACCGGACTGCTCCTTTAATACTGAACCGATTCAACTAAAATTTAAAAATGTTGTAGCCTTGTAGTGGAGCACTCTAAATACCAAAGTTAAGTTAGGTAGGTTTGGTATTAAAGGAGCAGTCCGGTTCGGACGTTATAGGAATTTGATTTGTGACAGTGCTCCTTTAAGCAAACTTGTACACGGTTCGGCGATGCCCCCCCCCCCTCAAATTTAAACAAATACTAAAAAATATGGATCATTTTGGCCAACTTTAGTGAAATTTGTACAGTGTTTATGCTATTTTGCAAAATTTAAGCCCTTTTAAACTTGTTTTTATCAAATTTTTTTTAAATTGCCTTTGTTTTTGTGCATTCTAGGCTTGAAAAAACTTGCTGAAAGAGAGAGAGGTGGGGTATTTTTTTTTGTTTGTTTGTGTAGAAATCCTAATCTATTCTTCCCATATAAAATGGGGATTGCTGTTCATATCATCTTACACAATGTTAGAACTCACTAATAATACGGGCTAGTGCAGACCTGTGCACTGCCCCCCCCGGGGTTAAAACGGGGGGGCAATTCCAAAATGGGGGGGCACGGGGGGCAACTTTTTTGAAACGGGGGGGGGGCAAGCAGGGGGGACAAGCAGAGGAGAAAGAAAAAAAAGAAAAAAAGGAGAAAAAAGATTAAAAAGAAGAGAAAAGGGAAAAAAGGACAAAAAAAGCGGAAATAAGGTAAAAATAGGTCGCAAAAAATTAGCGATGATGGCGTCATCATAGGTCAAAAATGGCGTCATATTTTTAGGGTACTTTTTCATTTTTTGGCGGGGGGGGGGGCAATAAAACGGGGGGAAATCCTCCAATAAAACGGGGGGGGGCATTTTCAGACCGTGCACAGGTCTGGGCTAGTGCAGCATGATATGACTAAGGATAACCTTGTTAAAGGATTTAAGGAAAGGGCATGTTATAATTATTATTGTAAGTACTAAAATTGTTCTGTATTGATTGTCTGTTTTCAGCATCTTGATTAAGTGATTGTCCTGATTATCTTGATTCATTATTTGTTTCCCCAATTGTATTCTTCGAACCAATCCAATTCCGCACACTTACCTTTGCATCAGTAGTTACAAAAGCCTTCACACCAATTAAGCAGTGGAACTTATCACAGGGAATTATTCTTTTAAACCTTTGTAAAAAAAGAGGGGCTGAAATATGAAGACTACGTCTTCACCTGTATCCCAGTTACGCTCGCCTATTAAATAAACGACAAATTTCGTTTATGAACACATTATTAATGAGCATTCAATCTTACAACTTAATGTTTCAAAACTTTTTGTTAAAGAAGAGGAAAACTATAACCTGAGAAACATTTCCGCTGCCAGTAAAAACAAAAATTAGCGGACCAATCGACCTGGGCATAAGATCCAAAGCGATTTCGTATCCGGCATCTCTGAATGCGTTTACGGCCATGTGGTAATCGCGATAGTTGTGTGCTAAACCTATATGCTAAAAAAGTAAAAAAATATTACTTGCACCAAGAGAAAGTTGTCTTTTGTCAATTTTAACATGAAAAAGACATCAAATTAAAATTGAAGTTTGTTGAATACACTAAAACACTGCATTCTTATTTGTTTACAAATAAACCTTAAATAATTATACTCGAGTGTACAAAATATGGACTGTAAAAAAAAGAATACCTAAGTACGCGTACGCATTAGTCTCGAACACAATTATTTAACTTTTTAAAAGATATTAATTTATGTAAATGTATATTTAAAATAATAAATCATGACAAAATATTTATTTCTCGATAAAATATCAAACGTAGAAGTTTTTCTGAACTAGGAAAAAAATTAAGACGAAATCAACTACTGAATGACAGACCTTTGCACGGTCTGGAAATGCCCCCTCCCCGCTTTATTGGAGAATTTGTCCCCCCCGTTTTATTGCCCCCCACCTAAAATTGAAAAAGTACCCTAAAATTATGACGCCATTTTTGACCTATGATGACGCTATCATCGGGATTTTTTGCAGTTTTTAGCCCATTTCAATTATTTTAAGCCATTTTAGACCTATTTTTACCTTATTTTCGCTTTTTCCCTTCTTTTTTCTCTTTTTTTTCTTTCTCCCCTGCTTGCCCCCCCTCCGTTTTATTGCCACCCGTTAAAAAAAAATGCCCCCGTTTTGAAATTTCCTCCCCCCTCAATAAAACCTAGGGGGCAGTGCACAGGTCTGGAATGAATTTAAACGTTGCTTCACATTTATTTCAGAGTTCATCCAAGTATAAAATTCATAAGAGCTTTTACCAACCAAAAAAGGAGTGTGGTGTCCAAGGGCCAGCAGCCGAAGACCCAAACCGTGCAGAATGTTAATCATTCCCACGTATCCAGCGTATTTTCCAAAAGCCACCAGGCGAGTTTTGTTTTCATTTACCATTTTTTCGTAGTCAATTAAACGGATGTTCTATAACTATGCCAAGTATTAAAAAATAGTTAATTTACATTTGAGGTGTAACACAGATAGAAACAATCGCATTTTCCCAATACAAAATATATTAACTTTTGAGAAACAACTAAATAAGTGAATTAAAACAAACTACACACATAAACGCTAAATGTAAAGTTGCCAAAAATATATATTTACTTACTTTTTGTAAAATGGCATCCAATAACGGCATATTAGCAGGCTGTGCCTTTATTGTATGTGAAAAAAACGCATAAGTTTTGTCTGGAAGCAAGTCGTCTAAAACCCAATAAATTGAAAACAGAATACGTAATTCAATTGCATATGAACTGGCACCCTAGGCTTTACCCAGGATTTCATTAAAAATAGGATTTTTAAAGAGCTTATTTATGCTTAAACGAGGGTCTGGGAAGCAGTAAAGTACCCAGTACCCCCTTCCTAAAATAGCGTTATTATTTTCCTTTCGGTCGATTTTTTACTGTCAAAAACAAACTTTTACAGTAAAACGCAATACTATTGTACATTTTAGATTACCTAAATAACATACTAAATATAGCTTAATATTAGTCTCACAAAAGCCAATTAATGGTTTTAATTTTTTTTTTAAATCGGGGTTCTCTGCTTTTCTTCCTATAAATCTGGCTGCTTATTTGCTTTGGCTATGTATTTACACATTTTGAAACAAAAAAAATTTTTTTGAAACACTCAACGAGAAAGCTTTTGGTGTCTTTTTTACGCCAAAGACGTTTAAAAGATTTATAAAAAGTTCTTATTAACACCGTTGGTGCTATTTAACTTACCAATAGGAACTTGTTTAACACTAATAATAACAGAAGCCTCGCTCAGATCCTCTTGAATTGTGGCACCTGCAGCCATATAATCCTTAAATTTAAAAAAATGCATGTGTTTTTAAATGAAACTTACGATTCGGGACAATAATATACGTGGTCTTTAGCTCAACCTTGGTTATTTTTTCTGGATTTTTTGAGAGGGGAGAGAAGATACAACATGAGTGAGCAGCTTTGTGGCTTATAATATACGTATAGGTATAATCATAGATGAACACGGTCAAAAAGCCAGAGGGGGGTGTTTACCCCGGGTAAATGACATTTCAAAATCTAGGAGGGGGGTCCGGACCCCCCTCTAGCTTTTTAGGGGGGTCGACCCGGAGTGCGAAATTTTGAAATCTAGAGGGGGGTCAGGTGGGGTCCGGTTCCGGTGTCCAAAGCAAAACAGTTTTAAACCATAATAACTTTAATAATTGTTTTTTTATAGGATAATACTACATTTTATTGAATAAAAAGCCATATTCATGTATAAAAAGGGTGTAAAAGCATGAGTATGTGATGAAAATTCACGTTTTTGGAAGAAAATTTAGTATAAAAAAGGTACCTAAAATTTTCCCGAGGGGGGAGGGGGGGGGGTCAGATTTCAAAATCTAGAGGGGGTAAGGGGTAAAAAATTCAAAAATTTGGGGGGAGGGGCCCCCCTAGATTTTCGTCTAGGGGGGGCCCCCAAAATTTCGAGGCTAGGGGGGGTGGACCCCACCCTGCCCCCCCCCTTTCTCACCTATGACAATAATATACGTGGTCTTTAGCTCAACCTTGGTTATTTTTCCTGGATTTTTTGAGAAGGGAGAGAAGATACAACATGAGTGAGCAACTTTGTGGCTTATAATATACGTATAATACCTTCCTTTTGCTCAAATTTTGGGGTATACCAAAAATTTTCAGGAAGGGATTATCAGCATGTGGGCAGGGGGGCATAGGTGGGCAGGGCAGGGGGGTGTTGGGGGCAGAAACGTTACCAGGGGGGAGGGCGGGGAGGGGGCGGCCGCCCCCCCCCCAAAATGGTCGACAGATAGTAAAATTTTGGGGTTTTCAGAGGCTTAAAATTCAAAATTTTCTAGCGTCTCGCTAATCGCTCGGCGCCAAACTATAAAATAATTTTAGTACTCCAATTGACCCCCAAAAACTAAAATTTTTTTCCACTTTGCTTCGCTCAGGGGTCACTTTCTCATATATCTTGCTATTTATCTTGCTTAATGCTAATGTTATTTCAAAGTTAGTACAATATTTTTTATAAGTAATAAGTACTACACAGAAAGCAAAACAAACAATTATATTGGTTGATTTATGTACCTCCCCCCTCCTAAATTTTCCAGCCGCCTATAGCATTGGCTCGGATTTTTTTCATATAGGTAAGTAGGTACCCTAAAAAACATGGAGTCGAGATGCTGCTCATGTGCTTTGGTTTACCCGGGGACACCCCCCCCCGAATTCGCCTCCCGGAGAAAAATTTTTAAACGTTATAAAAGGACCAAAAAAATTTTTATGTTTATTAAAAAAAAGTGTTTATTACCTTGTTTATGTCATTGTCATATACTTCATTTTTTTCCTATTATTCAACAAACATTAATTAAACATTATTAAACTTTTATTAACGTTTTAAACACATGTTTTAAATGTAAAGGGATAAAAAAAACCTTAAATTTTGTAATAAACATCATCTGGAATTATTAAAATTTCTAGTGTATTTTAGCGCCTTAAATTAAAAATTTTCTCCCCCGGAGGCCATTCTGCCCCCTGTACCCCCCTGACAAGGGGCTCTGCCCCTTGACCCCGCTGGGGGGCTCTCGCCCCCCAGACCCCCATTACTGAGGGGCTGCCACCCCCAGACCAGAACCCCCATTACTGATGGGCTGCCGCCCCCAGACCCCACTTCAGGGTTAGTATTTACCCCTCCCCCAGACCGCCCCCCCAAATGAAATTCTGGGCACGCCGACGCCACTGTTCTAGGCCCCCCAAATTTTTATCCTTGGCAACCCAAAAGGGGGTCTAGACCCCCCTGGCTACGCCCATGTATGTATATAATCTTTAATTAAATACCAAGATTATGGATTAAAAAGTTTGTGATACTTGACTTTATAATCAAGACAATAACAATAGTAATTATATTGTCTTGATTATTACGTAATTATATTTAAAAAAACTATGATTTCTAATCTAATTCTAAGAATATATAAACACTTTATTATTAAAAGAATTAAAAAAATAAAATTTATAAGTTGCAATAAGGTTTTACTTTAATTTTACACAGTTTTAAAGCATTTATAAGCTTGTTTTACGTTTTTTTACGCGTTTTAAGCTCATTTTAAGGCAGCGCGGAAATATTGGGTACACCCCCCTCAAAATTTGGGTCTTGCCAGACACCCCCCTCTAAAATTTGACCTCCCTATACCCCCAAATCCGAGAGGCTGCCCTTGCCTACTTATGCAAGGGGCAGTTACAGACCTGTGCACGGTCTGGAAATCCCCCCGTTTTATTGGAGGATTTGCCCCCCCCCCCGCCAAAAAGAAAAAAGTACCCTAAAATTATGACGCCATTTTTGACCTATGATAACAACGCCATCATCGCAAATTTTTTGCAGATTTTAGCCTTTTTCAATGTATTTTAAGCTATTTTTACCTTATTTTCGCTTTTTTTGTTTCTTTTTTTCCTTTTCCCTCCTTTTTTTCTCCTTTTAATCTTTTTTTCTTTAACCAATGCTTGCCCCCCTTTTTATTGCCCCCCGTTTCAAAAAAGTTGCCCCCCCCCGTTTTGGAATTGCCTCCCGCCGTTTAAACCCCGGGTGGGGCAGTGCACAGGTCTGGGATTTATACCCCCTAAAAATCTTAGAACAGGCGACATCCTCCTCCCTTAAATTTAAGGATACCTTTTACACCCCTTCCTTTTCCCTAAAATTTGAGGGTCCTGCTATGCTACTAAAAACGCTAAAAATAGGGTAGGTATTTGAGAAGTATACTATTTACCTTAAAAATTTTCAGAAACTCCCTTCCTAAAATTTCGGGGGTTGGCGGGCGCGTGTACCCCGTGTTTTTAGCGTAATAGTTACTAGAAGTTTTTTAATCCCATTTGTTTATTTGTAGTTACAGATTAATACATAATTAAATATCGTTATTTTATTTTTGCTTTTGACCTATCTGCTTTAAAGTCAACACTGTAAATGAATGTCTTTGTTTTCTCCACAGAGAGTATCCCTTTCCCCCCCACGTTTTAACTGCGTTTTAAAACAGGCGCATCATCGTTGTAAAGTGGATTAGGCAATGTTTAAAGAGTATTGCGTCAGATTTGTTATTCGCCGCCACGTGGTTTAAACTTTTTGCCAAATGCGCACGTACTAAATTGAAAACAAGGAAATAAGTACGAAAAGCTAATGTTTTATAGGTAAAAACAAGAGTTTCGCGAGGATTTGATAAAACATCAGTTAGGGACGTATTCAGGGTGGATTGAAGTGCCCCCAAAATTATCCCAAAATATTTTGCAAAAAAAAATTACAGACAGCGTTAAGCGGTTTGGGCGGCCGTCTACCCCCTTTAACCGTCTACCCCCTCTAACACCAGGGCCCCTTAACACTAGGGTACCGCCCTCTTACTATCTATCTATCATCTTATCTACCCCCTTTCGAAACTGTCTTTAGTCTCTAACTGTGGTAAAAATTTGTCCGTTTTCAGTGTCTAAAAATTTAAAATTTTCACTCGGACTTTAACTACTTTCTACTTTTGGTACCCAACACCATTGACCCCTCAAATTGTAAAAAAAAATTTCCGCTTCGCGTTGCTCAGCGACCAAATGAGACATGTATACATTACTATTTTACGTATTCCTGTCAATTTACCTTGCCTAATGTAAATAACAAATAGTAACTGCAATAAACAATAGGTAAAGGCAAATCAAAGGCAAACAATTATATTTGGTTGATTTACCCAAGAATATATAACACAAGAGGATGTCCGACTGTACACTAATTTTTTGACCAAAATTTTGCGAGAAAAGCCGCACTTTCAAATTCGTGTGCGACTTTTCTCGCAAAAATCCGCCATTTTCTGCAAGTTTTCCCGCGCTGCAATTTTTTAAACAGTGTTAGTTTTCTCGCAGTGGGGACTGCGACTTCTTTCGCACTCTATGCTGCTTTATTCACACTGCGATTATTTTCGCACTGCGAGTCGGGCTGCACAACAAAAAAAAAACAAAGCGGAGCGAAAATTTTGAGTTTAAATCAGTAAAAGTTGTTTTTTGACGTTAAGATGTTAACTTTTTAGTTTTGATAAAATAAAGTACTTTTCCAACGTTTTAAAATTAAATAAAACAAGTTTCGAAGTGTTTTACTCCATTGAAAATGACTACCAGCGTCTGTATTTTTTTGTTGCGTAGCCAGACTCGCAGTGCGAAAATAATCGCAGTGCGAATAAAGCAGCAAAGAGTGCGAAAGAAGTCGCAGTCCCCACTGCGAGAAAACTAACACTGTGTTAAAAATCGCAGCGCGGGAAAACTAGCAAAAAATGGCGGATTTTTGCGAGAACAGTCGCACATGAAATCAAAAGTGCGACTTTTCTCGCAAAATTTTGGTCAAAAATTTAGTGTACAGTCGGACATTCTCTTGTCTTATATATTCTTGATTTACCCAACCTTCTCCCCTCTAAAAATTTTTAGCCGCCATTGCAACAAACAATGTTGGTAATTTTTTGAAATATGTAGCCCAAAAATTTTAGAAGGCTAAGGTTGTTTACCCGGTCTGGATTTCAGCGTAGGTGGTAGCTAAGGGGTCTGGCGGATCTCTAAGCAATCCATTTCGAGTCGGCAGCATAGATGAACAAGGGGGGTAGGGTGGGGTCCACCCCCTAGCCTCGAAATTTTGCCCCCCCCCCCTCCCCTCGTAAAAAAAAATTCAGGGGGTTCCCCTTATCGCAAATTTTCGAATTTTTTATCCCTGACCCCCCTCTAGATTTTGAAATCTGACCCCCCCTCCCTCCTGGGGAAAATTTTAGGTACCTTTTTTATACTAAATTTTCTTCCAAAAACGTGAGTTTTCATCACATATTCATGCTTTTACACCCTTTTTATACATGAATATGGCTTTTTATTCAATAAAATGTAGTATTATCCTATAAAAAGAACAATTATTAAAGTTATTATGGTTTAAAACTGTTTTGCTTTGGACACCGGACCCCACCTGACCCCCCTCTAGATTTTAAAATTTTGCACCCCGGGTCGACCTCCCCTAAAAAGCTAGGGGGGGTCCGGACCCCCCTGGGACCCCCCTCCTAGAATTCAAAATTCGATTTACCCCGGGTAACCACCCCTCCCCTAGCTTCCCCAATCGTGCTCACCTATGGCTATGCCAATACCTACTACCAGCAAAAATATAAAATCAGGACTGTGCACGGTCTGGAAATGCCTCCCCCGTTTTATTGGAGGATTTGCCCCCCCCCCCGTTTTATAGCCCCCCCCCGCCAAAAAATGAAAAAGTACCCTATAATTATTATGATGCCATTTTTGACCTATGATGACGCCATCATCGCGAATTTTTTGCAGTTTTTAGCCTATTTTAATGTATTTTAAGCCATTTTAGACCTATTTTTACCTTATTTTCGCTTTTTTGTCCCTTTTCCCTTCTTTTTTCTCTTTTTTTTTCTTTCCCCCTGCTTGCCCCCCCGGTTTATTGCCCCCTCCCCGTTTCAAAAAAGTTGCACCCCCTTCCCCCGTTTTAACCCCGGGGGGGGGGAAGGGCAGTGCACAGGTCTGTATAATATACCGAGAAATGTGCAACTCCTATATAAAAAAGTACGAAAGGTAGGCCATTATAATGAGTCTCTCCATTTAAGGTGGAACGATACAGTTAGGATACCCTGTCGGTTTTCGTGTATAACTCGTGCCGTACGTGACGGACAGAAGCAAACTATAATGTTGGAAGAAAGGGTTTTTTTTCGGTCAGTTAGGTATCCTTAACATTTTTGATGGACTATTCCACGCCGAGATATGCTTCGTTGAAAAAAGGCATTTTAAAACAGTTTTTCCCAATTTAACAGAACCAGTTAATATTACGTAATAAAAATTTAACTCTAGTTAGATACACCAAATGTACATGCCCACAAAAATTTTCAGTGAAATCCCTACTATTGAAGATTTTTAATTTTGTTTTATTGCTAAAATTGTTGAAATAAACAATAAAAGAAAGTGATAGCAGAGTTTTCATTAAAAACTTAAAAACTGGCTCAGAATTATGGTACAACTTCTGTGTTAAAAGTTGGGAACAAACTAATTCCTATCAAATGACTAAACTTTTATTATATTTTTTTGATTTGACGTCGGGAAACTACATTTTTAAACGTTCGTTTAAAACTAGCTTTTAAGAAAGAAACTCAGACGGAGCAGTAGCTGAGTGGTTAGAGCGTCGGACTGTAATCATGGAGCTCTAGGTTAGAGTCCCCGAGGGCAATGTTTTTAACATCAAAAAAATTTTTTTTTAATTTTTCACTTTTTAATTAAAAAAAGTTCATTACTCAATAAATACTGTATTCAACCCCGAGTACGTGTTTTTGAGGTTTTTTTTGAGGTAAAACTGCTATATAGTCAGAATGCCCCTCAAGGCATACATAGGCACGGGGGGGGGGGGGGGGTTTGGGGGGGTAAACCCCCCAAATTCTGAGAAGGGGGTTAACCCCCCACCCCACTCAGAAGTGGAGAGGGAGAAAAAGTTAACCCCCCCCACTCAGAAGTGGGGGCGGGACAAAAAGTTAACCCTCCCCCAATTTTGGAAAAATGAAGAGAAAAAAAATCTCTTTAAAATGACTTCTAACTGCCCCCAAACTTAAGTTTTAAGGTCAAAATGAATGTTTTAAGCAATAAAAAGCTTAAAAATGCTATAAAAAGGGCTTTTTGACCTAAAATTAGCGTTTTTTACCTATTTTTCCTTCAAAATCGAAAAACGATATGGGTAAAATGCACTCCAGAAAAAAACGATATGAGTATTTTGCGTTTCTCGGATTTTAACCCTCCCCTCTAATTTGGGGTTTAACCCCCTCCCACTCCGGACCAACTTGCCCATGTATGCCTCAAGGGGGGGGGGTCCCAACCCCTCTAGTGCCCCCCGGAAGGGTTGAATTGAAAAACAGAGGTAGGATTCGTCATCAGGACTTCCAAAAACCCCCGAGTACATGTTTTGGGAAAATTGGTGAAATTTTTGCAACTGTATTGTTCTACCTTAAATGGCACCCTCCATTATAATGGCATAGTAGTCATTTTAATTCGGCGAATTAAAATTAAAATTAATTCGGCGAATTAAAATGGAGAGGAAGCCATTATAATAGCTTTAGCTATTTATTGATTTATTTTCACTTCATCTATACTCACTCACAAGTGTAATACTGTCCGGGCCGCACGAGTTTTCTTGAGTTGGTTTATTACTGTCCAACACGGTAAAACTTATGCGGCCCAGATAGTATTAGACTTGTGAGTGAGTATATATGAAGGTAGCACATAAAATCAGATTAAACAAGTAAATTACTATTTAAAACTTTGTTAAAAAATCGGGAGCCCTGGGACCTTAATTTGAAATTTAGCGACCCCGGGTCGGCCCCCATAATGGGGCAATGTTCGGCATTTTTAGCGGAGGGGGCAGAGACCCCCGAAATTTGGGAGGGGGGGAAAATTTTTTTTGAGGTATATCTCAAATACCTTAGTGGGACCCCAAACTAGGGGTGTCAAAAACGGGATTTTTGGGGGGTACAACCCCCACCGCCCCTCCTCCCTAAAACTTTACATTCACTGGGGGTGCACCCATACATGGGCAAGTTGGTCCGGAGTGGGGCTCAAACCCCAAATTAGGGGGGGTTAAAATCCGAAAATACCCATATTGTTTTTTTTCTGGGAGTGCATTTTACCCATATCGTTTTTCGATTTTAAGAAAAAAAATAGTGTTAAAATGCTAATTAAAGGTCAAAAGCCTTTTTTATAGCATTTTTGAGCTTTTTTATTGTTTAAAAAACTTATTTTAACCTCAAAACTTAAGTTTGGAGGCAGTTAGAAGTTTTTTTTTAAAGAGATTTTTTTTCTTCATTTCCAAAATTGGGGGGTGGTTAGCTTTTTCTCCCCCCCCCCCCCCACCTCTAAGTGGGGGTTAACCTCCCCCCCCGTGCCCATGTATGGGGCTATTCTTAGCCGGACCTGACCAAAAAAACTGATAATAACAATACCAAAAATTTTATCTCATAAAAAATAACTAGGTCGGCTAATGTTTCAGTAAATTAATTTTTTTGTTTATTTTAAGCTCAAATGTTCCGTTTTAACTCACTGATTGAATTGTGTGGTTTTGAAATTCTAGAAGCTACTATTGAAATGTGTTCACAGTAGCCGAATTCTCGAAATTATCTTTCTTCTAGGCAATGATGCTTAAAACTAAAGTTAGAGCAGTGACGGCCGAAAAATACGTTCAACTAATTCCTATCCCAAACCAAATTTGAGGGAATAAATTTCGGTCAAAAATTTTGTTCTTACAAACATAATTTATGAGTAAAAATCGGAACCTTTTGTACAGGTTTTAAACCTAACATATTATTACTTGACAAAAAAATAAATGTATTATTTCAAAAAAAATTAAAATGAATTTATATCCATCTATTTAAAAAAGTTTGTTTTTGCATACCCAACTCTATTTTTAACTCCTTTAAGATATACAATCTAGTGGATTTCAACTATTTTAGGGAGGTAGAGTTGAACCCCGGATTATTCTAGGGGTCTCGAACCCTTTCTCCTGAAAAAAAAAAAACTCAAAAAAGGCGACAGGGACTCGAAAAGTCCTAAAACTTAAAGGGTACATTTAACCCAGACCTGTGTACGGGCGGAACGCTTCCCCCAAATGCTGGTGGGGATGCGCTGCGCCCCCCCGCCCAAAAATGAAGGTTACCCGGAAAATTTAGGCAAAAATTTTGACCCTATTATGACGCTATCATCGCCAAATTTTTGCAATTTTTATCCCTACTTCAAACGCGCTTTTTTAAGCCATTTTTCTAATTTTAGACCTATTTTTTACTTAAATTCTCGCCTTTCTCGCTTTTTTCTTGCTTCCTCTTCTCCTGCTTCCCCCGTTTCAAAAAATTGCCCCCCCGCCCCCCGTTTCGGAATTACTCTCACGAACATCGACAAGCTGTATAATTTGGAGGCCCTTGAACAAAAAAAAAATAATTAATAAACGAAAAAAAGAGACACTCATAGAATATTTGATTGTAAAACTACTACCATTTGAAATTGTGCGTTTATGCGAAATCATTATGTATAATATTTTTAAACTATTTAAATCACAACCGACATTTGGATACGTATTCAACTTTTTGTTGTAAACTATTTTTTTTTTGAAAAAAATTAAAAACCATAAAAAATAGTCCTGAGAGAATGCGGAAAGAGGAAGCTAAAACATAATTTTTCACCTCATATAAAGCTCGAATAACGTTCATTTAAGGTGCATCTTCTCTTTAATGCCGGGAGTTCCGCGTATATTCGGGGTAGGAAAATCACTCAAAAAAGCTCATTTGATATTTTGTTACCATTCATTCCTTCTTAGTCTTTACCGAATCTAAAATCTTAATGCCACCAGGCAAGCGGCATTGCTCAAACATGAATGTTGTCTATTTATGCCCAGCAGTTCATTTCAAATCCATTTCCAAATACTTAAAATGGTTGACATAAAAAATTTAAAAAAAATATAGTAATACAGACCGGTGCACGGTCTGGAAATGCTCCCCTCTTTATTGTAGAATTTTACCCTCTTCCCCTCTCTCCCCACCCCCCCTGCGCCAAAAAATGAAAAGTACCCTAAAACAACGATGAAATTATTTGAATTATGATGACGTCATTATTGTGGAATTTCTAGCAATTTTTAGCCTATTTGAATGTATTTTCCCATTTTAGACTATTTTATCGTTTTCGTTTTTCTCTGTTTCCCTTCGTTTTTTTCTTTTTCTTTTTTTCTTTTTCCTCCACTGCTTGTCCCCCGTCAAACCCCGCGCCTCCCGTTTTGGAATTTTCCCCCCCCCCCCAATAAAACCCCGGGGGGCCGAGCATATCTGGGTAATAATATTTAAAAACGCTTGTTTATCAGAAGATATTAAGAAGTCATGAAAAGTTTTCGTCATATTATGTTTTAAATAATTTCTCATTTTACAGGTTCATACAGAGGGAGAAAAGATTTCGTATAAGGTTTTTGCCATGATGTAAACTAAGTCAAACCTATATTGTTATTTATTTATTATTATAGCTTTTCACTTCGGCGTATAAATTAGTTGTTGTTATTATTGTTATGATCTTCGATATCTATTATTGTAGACACGATGCTCTGTTGTCGGAGGAGGGCACCTACGCGCACATGTGGAAACAGCAGCTGCAAGCCGCCAACCGAAGAACCACGCACGACAGCGAGAGCAGTGGCGTGGAAAACGATGAAGAAAACGGAACAGACCATCAAGCAAAATCATAAAAAAGAGAAGCCAAAATCTTTTTTAAAAAAAACCTATAATAAAGAAAACAAGCAAAAGAAGATTATTAGACTTGCTTTAAAAAAAAACACAAAAACTTTGCGGTGCTAAACTCAACGGCACTGTAGAAGCGACAGAGCGGTCGCGACAGCCGCCGCGAACACTAATTTAAAAAAAAATTAAAAAAAAACAGTAACAGAAACGCCCATTGTATTTTTAATTAATTTTATTACGCGGCCTGAAATCCGTGAAAAATATAACTAGAGTAACATTGAATTTTCGAATTTCGTTTAAATTCAAACGTAGCGAACTAAATCAGTTCATTTTGTTATTTACATAAAATGAGCCAAAGTTTTACATCCAATATTTATTCTATATGAAAA
The DNA here is from genome assembly GCA_030248175.1 of Microlaimidae sp. YZB2_3. Taxonomy (NCBI): domain Eukaryota; kingdom Metazoa; phylum Nematoda; class Chromadorea; order Desmodorida; family Microlaimidae; species Microlaimidae sp. YZB2_3. The sequence continues at coordinate 50,719 of JASAMX010020087.1, read as the reverse complement.
TACTAATATAAAAACAGGTAAAAAAATATATGAAAAAACCAATTTTTTATGTTTTTTAATGTCTTTCTGCACGATAAATGACGTTTTCAGATATAAATTCAGACCTGTGCACTGCCCCCCCGGGGTTATAATAGGGGGAAATTCCAAAACGAGGGGGGCACGGGGGGCAACTTTTTTTAAACGGGGGGGGCAATAAAACGGGGGAAAGCAGGGTGGAAAAAAAGGGGAAAATAAGAAAAAAGGCGAAAAAAAAGAGAAAAAAAAAGGGAAAGGGAAAAAAGGAAAAGGCGAAAATAAGGTAAAAATAGGTCTAAAATAGCTTAAATTGCATTGAAATAGGCTCAAAACTGCAAAAATTTCGCAATGATGGCGCCATAATAGGTTAAAAATGGCGTCATAATTTTTAGGTACTTTTTCATTTTTCTGCGGGGGGGGGGGCAATAAAACGGGGGAGGGGCAAATCCTCCAATAAAGCGAGAGGAGGGGGCATTTTCAAACCGTGCACAGGTCTGTAAATTAGTATGTTTTTATGTATTTTTATTTTAACATTTTAAGTATTTCGAAATGGATTTGAAATGAACTGCTGGCATTAATCCAACAACATTCAGTGTTTAAGTAATGTCGCTTCCTGGTGGCATTAGAGTTTAGATTCAGTAAAGGACTTAGAGAAGGAATGAATGGTAACGGATATTGCGAATGACTTTTTTGAGTGATTTTCCTACCCCCGAATATTGTGCGCCGGAACTCCGGCATTTAAAAGAGAAGAACTCGGGGGATCCGCACCTTAAATGAACGTATTCGAGCTTATCTGAGGTGAAAATATGTTTTAACTTATTCTCTCCGCATTTTTAGGACTATTTTTTTTATGGTTTTTAAAGTTTTCAAAAAAAAAAAAAAAATAGTTTACAACAAAAAGTTGAATACATATCCAATGTCGTTTGAGATTAAATAGTTTAAAAATATTATACATAATGATTTCGCATAAAACACCATTCAAATGGTAGTAGTTTTACAATCAAATATTCTATGAGTGTCTCTTTTTTCGTTTATTATAATTGTTTTTTGCTTTCAAGGGCCTCCAAACCTGTGCACTGCCCCCGGGGTTTTATTGGGGGAGTAATTCCAAAACGGGGGGCACGGGGGGCAATTTTTTTGAAACGGGGGGAGGCAAGCAGGGGAGAAAGAGAAAAAGCGAGAAAAAAGACAAGAAAGGCGAAATTTAAGTAAAAATAGGTCTAAAACTAAAATGGCTTAAAAAGCATTGAAGTAGGATAAAAATTGCAAAAATTTGGCGATGATAGCGTCATAATAGGTCAAAAATGGTGCCATAATTTTTGGGTACTTTTTCATTTTTGGGCGGGGGGGCACAGCGCACAGTCACCAACATTTGGGGGGAAGCATTTCCAGACCGTGCACAGGTCTGGGTAAATGTACCCTTTAAGTTTTAAACCTTTTGCGAGTCCCTATCTCCCCCTTTAAGTTTTTTAGGGGAGAGGGTCGACCCTGGACCAATGATCCGGGGTTCGACTCTCTCCCCTAAAAAAGTTGAAATCCACTAGATTGTAATCTAGAGTTAAAAAGAGTGGAGTTGGGTATGCAAACAAACTTTTTTAAATGATGGATATAAATTCGTTTAGATTTTTTTTTGAAATAATTGATTTATTTTTTTTATCAACTATAATATGTTAGGTTTAAAACCTGTACAAAAGTTCCGATTTTTACTCATAAATTATGTTTGTAAAGTGAATATAGACCGAAATTTATTCCTCAAATTTGGTTGGGAAAGGATAGTTAGTGTTATTTTCAGCCGTAACTGCTCTAACTTTAGTTTTAAGCATAATTGCCTAAAGAAAGATAATTTCGAGATTCACTAGGCTTATCTGGACGCGATTTCGATAGTAGCTTCTAGAATTTCTAGAAACCCACACAAATTCGATCATGAATCCAAAGGTTAAAACGGAACATTTCCAGTGACTAACTTAAAATAAACAAAAAAATTAATTTACTGAAACATTAGCCGACCTAGTTATTTTTTATGAGATAAAATTTTGGTATTGTTATTATAGGTTTTTTTGGTCAGGTCCGCTAGGGGGGTCCACCCATACATGGGCACGGGGGGGGAGGTTAACCCCCCACTTAGAGGTGGGGGGGAGAAAAAGTTAACCACCCCCAATTTTGGAAAAATGAAGAAAAAAAATGTCTTTAAAAAACTTCTAACTGCCTCCAAACTTAAGTTTTGAGGTTAAAATAAATGTTTTAAACAATAAAAAGCTCAAAAATGCAATAAAAAAGGCTTTTTGACCTTAAATTAGCGTTTTTAACCTATTTTTTCTTTAAAATCGAAAAACGATATGGGTAAAATGCACTCCAGAAAAAAAACAATATGGGTATTTTGCGTTTCTCGGATTTTAACCCCCCCTAATTTGGGGTTTAACCCCCCCACTCCGGACCAACTTGCCCATGTATGGGTGCACCCCCGGGTGAAGTGTAAAGTTTTTAGGGAGGGAGGGGGCATAGATGGGCAGGGGGTTATACCCCCCAAAAATCCCGTTTATAGCCGACACCCCCCCCCTAAAATTTTGGGGGTCCCAGGACTATGGTATTTGAGATATACCTCAAAAAAAATTTTGGGACACCCCCCTCCCAAATTTCGGGGGTCGGGTATACCCCCCTCCGCTAAAATCCGAAACATTGCCCACCTATGGGGGGCCGACCCGGGGTCACTAAATTTCAAATTAAGGGGGTCCAGGGGCTCCGATTTTTTAACAAAGTTTTTTTTAAATAGTAATTTACTTGTTTAGATCTAATATTGAATTTTATATACTAACAGCCTATTTAGACCTAAAAAATGTATTTAAATACTAATTTTTTTGCTAAAAAACAGTTTTTTTGATAGTAAAAAAATTATACTTGTAAATTGGTCGGGAGGGTGGAAGGGGGTCAGCTTTGCTAGGGGAGAGGGTCAGGCTGGACCGCTCTCGAGCTTTGAGGGGGGGGGGCTGGATTTTTTCGTGTGGTAGGAGGGTCTGAAATTTTTCCTGTAGGGAGGTGGACCTTTTTGTCCCCCCCCCTCCCAAAAAAAAAACACTCGCATGATTGTTATCGTTCCACAAATGCGAAAAAAAATTTAGTATTTTTTACTGATGGTAATCTTCAAATGTGGTAATCCTCAAATTCCGTAGAGAGGAGGGATTTTAGTGGAATAAATAACCTTGAATTATCAGGAAATGAAAATCTTTTTTTTTAGTTTTTTTAGGTAAGGTTTTAGATAGTTAAGGGTTATTCCCACCTGTAAAAATGCTCCACCTTTTTTAAGCATAATTGCCTGAGGAGTGATAATTTCTTTATCCCGATTTTCATTATATAGTTTCTAGAATTTTTAGAAACCGACAGAAATTCAATCAAGACATGAAGAGACAAATGATCATGAAGAGAGATTCAATAAACATAAAATTAACTTAGTGAAACATTAGCGACCTGGTTATTTTTGTAAGATAACATTTTAGTAGTGTTATCGTTCCACAAATTTGGGGAAATATTTTTTAATACTTTTCTGGTGGTAATTTTTAAAAAATCCTGAAATTTCATTGAGAAGAGGGATGCGATTGGGAGAAATAACCACATGAGTTTTTAGAAAACGAAAAAACTTTTTTTTGGTTTTATTTTAATTTAACGCAATAATTGAATATTTTTTTTATATGAGATATTTTTACACCATTTTTAATGCATCGAAACGTAATTAAAACCAAAATTTTTTTGCAGACATTATTATTCACTTTAGATCTATTTACAGGAGTTTCAAAGTTTTTCATTGATTTTATATTCAGAACAAAAAGTTTGTTTACATAATGCAGGAATAGTTAACTCATAATTTACCAGAACCAATGTACATTAGGAATGGATGCAGATGCAGTAGATCTTTAAGCAATAGAAGCATATACACTTTTGGTCATACATGGGCAAGTTGGTCCGGAGTGGGGGGGGGGGGTTAAACCCCAAATTAGGGGGGGGGTTAAAATCCGAGAAACGCAAAATACCCATATCGTTTTTTTTTCTGGAGTGCATTTTACCCATATCGTTTTTCGATTTTGAAGGAAAAATAGGTTAAAAACACTAATTTTAGGTCAAAAAGCCCTTTTTATTGCATTTTTGAGCTTTTTATTGCTTAAAACATTCATTTTGACCTCAAAACTTAAGTTTGGAGGCAGTTAGAAGTTATTTTAAAGACATTTTTTTTCTTCATTTTTCCAAAATTGGGGGGGGGGTTAACTTTTTCTCCACCCCCCCCCCACTTCTGAGTGGGGGGAGTTAAACCCCACTTCTCAGAATTTAGGGGGGTTAACCCCCCCCAACCCCCCCCCGTGCCCATGTATGCTTTTGGTGGGGTTATTAGACACTAAACCCTTAAATTTTACTGTGCGCCTGTTCTGTTGTGTATTATATATTAACTTAAAGGTGCGATACCGAGTCAAACTTTTTGTCTTCGATTTTGATTATATTTTTGTGAAAATTTTACTCTTGACCCCAATAGCCCACAAAAATTTTTTCATCAAAATATCTCCAGTGGTTCAACAGGAGATATGACCCTCCAAAAATAGCGTTTTTCGACAGTTTTTGTACTCAAAAATTGCTCAATGGCTAAATTACAAAATGCACTTGAAGAAAGCGGCTATATTCTACTTTAGTGACCTTGATCGTTAATATTGGGGCAGTATTTGTCGAAATAAAACCCACAATTTTTTTTTTTTTGCTAAAAATACGTGAGGGCAAAAAAGGTTGGGCAAACTTAATCAAATCACTGCCGTCGTTTGATTTTTTAGCAAAAAAAAATCGGGAACTGCCCATTTCGCTCCCGCCACTTCGCTTCTGACACATTTCCCTCCCACGAAATTTTTGAAATTTATTATTCTTTGCTGGGACCAACATCGCTCTTGGATTATTTCGGCCAATTTCATTAGTTTATAACAAAAAAGATTTCGTTGATTTTTAGGTTTCACTTGGGCTTAGGAAAATGTAGGGTTTCCATCTTTAAGAGCTTCGCCAAAAATGCGTTCACAAAATTTACCAGGAGCGAAGTGGACCGGGAGCGAAGTGGCGGGAGCGAAGTGTCCCCAATTCAACAAAATCGCGGGTTTTTTTGTACGAGAAACGCAGTATCACGACAAATACTGCACCAATCTTAAACCGTTGTTATTAAATTTAAGTTTTAAACCGGTGTTCTTAAATTTAAATGCTAAACTTTCAATCTTTTAGCAAAGTTTATTATTTTGCATTTGGTGACAGAGTACATCATCGGTGTGCTGAAATTTGTGAGATTGATTGCTGATAGTGAGGAAGAGAGATAATCTTTATTTAATAATATAATTGCATCAAATATTGACTTTTTATGTTTGGTAATTAATTAATTAATTATTAATTAGTTAATTAGTCAGTGATAATTAATTAGCTATGCGTATCCTATTTTAAACAAATGAGCAGCATTATTCTGTAACATGAAGTTGCACAACCTAATATCTTTTTTCAAGGCGGTTTTTTCGGCCTACGATGTTTTTTATAACGTTTTATCATCAGTTATATCAAAAATTCAAATTAAAAATTTTGTAAAAAAATTTTTAGCTTAATTGAAAAAGCCTTTCGCTTTGTCATAAACTGTTCAAATACAAGAGTTAGTGAACTTCTTGAAATATTTCAGTTTTAAGAAGTATTTACTTTATTATGTTTTTCTGAGGTTGGTTTGATTGCATATCTGAAGCGTCATTCATATTCATTAATTACTCTTTTTTACGATAAGGTTTTAATTTTAAATAGTATTATATTATTATTTTATTTAATTTTTTGTTGTATTTTAATCTGGTTGTTTATATCAAATTAGCAGTTTTAAGTTGAATTATTTTATTTCTTTTTGCACGGGTGATAAATTTTTGGTGTATTTAAACTATATACTTTTTAAAACCGCAATTAAAAAAATTATTTTGGTTTGAAATATATATTATTGTTATGTAAATAGTAATTTTTTATGAATTATGTTTTATTTGCAGTACATCTGAATTAAGATAAAAAATGTTCCAGCATCTAATCCTAATGCACTTTAAACGTGTGGTTTTGGTGGAAAATATTATTTATATTTACCTATGGGGGTAAGTGTCTTAAATTCATCCAGCCGTAATTTCGGCTACCGGCTGTTATTTTTACCGTGCTCAAAGTTATGAAAAGAAAAACTGCAGGGTAGTGCATTTAATTTCGGCACTTTTTTGTTTTTTCCAATGTAATTTTTCACTGTATGGCCTGATTTTCATGTTTGATAGCTCATTTTAAAGCTTTTACGATACTGCGTGGCGTCATAAAAGTTTCAATGTACAAAAGTTGCTTTTTACTTAATGAAATTAGATTTAAAAAAAAATGGAAAATTGCCGAAATTAAATATATGCATTTAATTTCGGCACTTTACAAACAATCGATTGTTTCTCAATCAAAAAATCATCATTTTAAAAAATTTAAAAACCTATCATTATCTCCAGACAGTTTTCTTTAATTTAAGTTTTTACTTGTTGTTCAACATCTAACTGGCAAAAAGTTACAGTTAAAATGCTAAATGGTATCAAAATGAGGAAAATTTGGGGAAAAAGTGCATTTAATTTCGGCACTTTTTAAAAAGACCCTCTTAATCGAGTTTAGGTGCAGTGCTATGACCCCTACACAATTAAACGTTGTCTTTTAACTATTTACAACTACAATTTAACACCCGACCATGGTTTCACCCGTTTTTACCTACAGCAATAGTGTGCCGAAATTACACTACGTTATTTTATAACGATTGCTAACCACCGACACAACGTAGAACCACGGGGACTAAAATTCGGAAAATAGACTAAATTTTACCAGGACAGTTTAATTTTTAAACGAATTTATTGCGTATTCATGAAATGCCTATGTTCTAAAAATGAGTAACAATTTTTTTGAAATCATAAATCACACAATTTCAAATAAAAAAAATCATAACATAACAAATAAAAAGCTCACGACAGTCATCTACATATAATTAGCTCTCATTCGAGCTATCAAACGTGAATATCAGTCCAGGATTTAAAAAATATAGTCGGAAATCAAAAATGCCCAATTGGGAAAAGTGCCGAAATTAAATGCACTACCCTATGGCTAGTTAGATTTCTTTTCATAACTTTGAGCATGGCAAAAATAACAGCCGGTAGCCGAAATTACGGCTGGATGAATTTAAGACACTTACCCCCATAGGTAAAATATAAATAATATTTTCCACCAAAACCACACGTTTAAAGTGCATTAAGTAATAAATAGCTGGAACATTTTTTATCTTAATTCAGATGTACTGCAAAATAAAGCATAAATCCATAAAAAATTAACTATTTACATAACAATAATATATATTTCAAACCAAAATAATTTTTTTAATTGCGGTTTTAAAAAAAGTATATAGTTTAAAATACACCAAAAATTTATCACCCGTGCAAAAAAAGAAAAAATAAAATAAATATCAAACTTAAAACTGCTAAAATTTGATATAAACAACCAGATTAAAATACAACAAAAAATTAAAATAAAATAATAATATAATACTATTTAAAATTAAAACATTATCGTAAAAAAGAGTAATTAATGAATATGAATGACGCTTCAGATATGCAATCAAACCAACCTCAGAAAAACATAATAAAGTAAATACTTCTTAAAACTGAAATATTTCAAGAAGTTCACTAACTCTTGTATTTGAACAGTTTATGACAAAGCGAAAGGCTTTTTCAATTAAGCTTAAAAAATTTTTTACAAAATTTTTAATTTGGATTTAGATATTTTAAAACTTATGATAAAAACGTTATAAAAAACTAATCGTAGGCCGAAAAAACCGCCTTGAAAAGATATTAGGTTGTGTAACTTCATGTTACAGAATAATGCTGCTCATTTTTTTAAAAAAATAGGATACGCATAGCTAATTAATTATCACTGACTAATTAACTAATTAGAAATTAATTAATTAATTACCAAACATAAAAAGTTAATATTTGATGCAATTATATTATTAAATAAAGATTATCTCTCTTCCTCACTATCAGCAATCAATCTCACAAATTTCAGCACACCGATGCATGTAATCTGTCACCAAATGCAAAATAATAAACTTTGCTAAAAGATTGAAAGTTTAGCATTTAAATTTAGTAAGACCGGTTTAAAACTTAAATTTAATAACAACGGTTTAAGATTGGTGCAGTATTTGTCCGTGATACTGCGTTTCTCGTACAAAAAAACCTTCGATTTTGCTCAATTGGGACACTTCGCTCCCGCCACTTCGCTTCCAGTCCACTTCGCTCCTGGTAAATTTTGAGAACGCATTTTTTGCGAAGCTTATAAAGATGAAAACCCTGCATTTTGCTAAGCCTAAGCGAAACCTAAAAATCAACGAAATCTTTTTTTGTTATAAACTAATGAAAAATTGGCCGAAATAATCGAAGAGCGATGTTGGTCCCAGCAAAGAATAATAAATTTCAAAAATTTCGTGGGAGGGAAATGTGTCAGAAGCGAAGTGGCGGGAGCGAAATGGGCAGTTCCCGATTTTTTTTTTGCTAAAAAATCAAACGACGGCAGTGATTTGATTTAGTTTGCCTAACCTTTTTTGCCCTCACGTATTTTTAGCAAAAAAAAAAAAATTGTGGGTTTTATCTCGACAAATACTGCCCCAATATTAACGATCAAGGTCACTAAAGTAGAATATAGCCGCTTTCTTCAAGTGCATTTTGTAATTTAGCCATTGAGCAATTTTTGAGTACAAAAACTGTCGAAAAACGCTATTTTTGGAGGGTCATATCTCCTGTTGAACCACTGGAGATATTTTGATAAAAAAATTTTTGTGGGCTATTGGGGTCAAGAGTAAAATTTTCACAAAAATATAATCAAAATCGAAGACAAAAAGTTTGACTCGGTATCGCACCTTTAAGTTAATATATAATACACAACAGAACAGGCGCACAGTAAAATTTAAGGGTTTAGTGTCTAATAACCCCACCAAAAGCATACATGGGCACGGGGGGGGGTTGGGGGGGCTTAACCCCCCCAAATTCTGAGAAGTGGGGTTTAACTTCCCCCACTCAGAAGTGGGGGGGGGGGTGGGGTAAAAGTTAACCCCCCCCCCACTTTTGGGAAAATTAAGAAAAAAATTGTCTTTAAAATAACTTCTAACTGCCTCCAAACTTAAGTTTTGAGGTCAAAATGAATGTTTTAAGCAATAAAAAGCTCAAAAATGGAATAAAAAGGGCTTTTTGACCTAAAATTAGTGTTTTTAACCTATTTTTCCTTCAAAATCGAAAAACGATATGGGTAAAATGCACTCCAGAAAAAAAAACGATATGGGTATTTTGCGTTTCTCGGATTTTAACCCCCCCCTAATTTGGGGTTTAACCCCCCCCCACTCCGGACCAACTTGCCCATGTATGACCAAAAGTGTATATGCTTCTATTGCTTAAAGATCTACTGCATCTGCATCCATTCCTAATGTACATTGGTTCTGGTAAATTATGAGTTAACTAGTCCTGCATTATGTAAACAAACTTTTTGTTCTGAATATAAAATCAAAGAAAAACTTTGAAACTCCTGTAAATAGATCTAAAGTGAATAATAATGTCTGCAAAAAAATTTTGGTTTTAATTACGTTTCGATGCATTAAAAATGGTGTAAAAATATCTCATATAAAAAAAATATTCAATTATTGCGTTAAATTAAAATAAAACCAAAAAAAAAGTTTTTTCGTTTTCTAAAAACTCATGTGGTTATTTCTCCCAATCGCATCCCTCTTCTCAATGAAATTTCAGGATTTTTTAAAAATTACCACCAGAAAAGTATTAAAAAATATTTCCCCAAATTCTGTGGAACGATAACACTACTAAAATGTTATCTTACAAAAATAACCAGGTCGCGAATTTTTCACTAAGTTAATTTTATGTTTATTGAATCCTCTCTTCATGATCATTTGTCTCTTCATGTCTTGATTGAATTTTTGTCGGTTTCTAAAAATTCTTGAAACTATATTATGAAAATCGGGATAAAGAAATTATCACTCCTCAGGCAATTATGCTTAAAAAAGGTGGAGCATTTTTACAGGTGGGAATAACCCTTAACTATCTAAAACCTTACCTAAAAAAACGAAAAAAAAGATTTTCATTTCCTGATAATTCAAGGTTATTTATTCCACTAAAATCCCTCCTCTCTACGGAATTTGAGGATTACCACATTTGAAGATTACCATCAGTAAAAAATACTAAATTTTTTTTCGCATTTGTGGAACGATAACAATCATGCGAGTGTTTTTTTTTTGGGAGGGGGGGGGGAATAAGGTCCACCTCCCTACAGTAAAAATTTCAGACCCTCCAACCACACGAAAAAATCCACCCCCCCCCCCCCCCCCCCTCAAAGCTCGAGAGCGGTCCAGCCTGACCCTCTCCCCTAGCAAAGCTGACCCCCTTCCACCCTCCCGACCAATTTACAAGTATAATTTTTTTACTATCAAAAAAACTGTTTTTTAGCAAAAAAATTAGTATTTAAATACATTTTTTAGGTCTAAATAGGCTGTTAGTATATAAAATTCAATATTAGATCTAAACAAGTAAATTACTATTTAAAAAAAACTTTGTTAAAAAATCGGAGCCCCTGGACCCCCTTAATTTGAAATTTAGTGACCCCGGGTCGGGCCCCCCATAGGTGGGCAATGTTTCGGATTTTAGCGGAGGGGGGATACCCGACCCCCGAAATTTGGGAGGGGGTTGTCCCAAAATTTTTTTTGAGGTATATCTCAAAAACCATAGTCCTGGGACCCCCAAAATTTTAGGTGGGGGGGGGCTGATTTTCGGCTATAAACGGGTCAATTTTTCTGGGGGAGAGGAGCTTTCCCCCCCGCCCATCTATGCCCCCTCCCTCCCTAAAAACTCCGGATGTCGTTTGCGAAAAAAAATTTGTATTTTTTCTGATGGTATCTTATGTGGTATCTCTTCCGTAGAGAGGAGGGATTTTGTGGGAAAAAGAACTCGTAATTATCAGGAAATGAAAATCTTTTTTTTAGTTTTTTTAGGTAAGGTTTTAGATAGTTAAAGGGTTACACTTCCCACCCGGGGGTGCACCCATAGCATGGTCATAGTTGGGGCTCAGGAGTGGTTCTTTATCCCGATTTTCATTATATAGTTTCAAGAATTTTTAGAAACCGACAAAAATTCAATCAAGACATGAAGAGACAAATGATCATGAAGAGAGGTTAAACCTAAAATTAAGTAGTGAAACATTAGCGACCTGGGTATTTTTGTAAGATAACATTTTAGTAGTGTTATTGTTCCACAAATTGGGGAAATATTTTTTAAGACTCTCCGGTGGGTAATTTTTAAAAAATCCTGAAATTTCATTGAGAAGAGGGATGCGATTGGGGAGAAATACCACATGAGTTTTTAGAAAACGAAAAAACTTTTTTTTGGTTTTATTTTAGTTTACGCAATATTGAATATTTTTTTTATATGAGATATTTTTACACCATTTTTATGCATCGAAACGTAATTAAAACCAAAATTTTTTTGCAGACATTATTATTCACTTTAGATCTATTTACAGGAGTTTCAAGTTTTTCATTGATTTTATATTCAGAACAAAAGTTTGTTTACATATGCAGGAATAGTTACTCATAATTTACCAGAACCAATGTACATTAGGAATGGATGCAGATGCAGTAGATCTTTAGCAATAGAAGCATATACACTTTTGGTCATACATGGGCAAGTTGTTCCGGAGTGGGTGGGGGGGTTTCAAACCAAATTAGGGGGGGGGGTTAAAATCCGAGTAAACGCAAAATACCCATATTGTTTTTTTTTCTGGAGTGCATTTTACCCATATCGTGTTTTGATTTTAAGGAAAAAAGAGACAAAAAAAGCTAATTTTAGGTCAAAAGCCTTTTTTATTACATTTTTAAGCTTTTTATTGCTTAAAACATTTATTTTGACCTCAAAACTTAAGTTTGGAAGTAATTAGAAGTTTTTTAAAGACATTTTTTTCTTCATTATTCCAAAATTTGGGGAGGGGTTAAGATTTTCTCCCCCCCCCCACTTCTAAGTGGGGGTTAACCTCCCCCCCCGTGCCCATGTATGGGTGGTACCCCCCTCAGCCGACCCCCCGTGACCAAAAAAACCTATGGTAATAACAATACCATAAATTTTATCTCATAAAAAATAACTAGGTCTGCTAATGTTTCAGTAAATTAATTTTTTTGTTTATTTTAACTTAGTCACTGGAAATGTTCCGTTTTAACCTTTGGATTCATGATCGAATTTGTGTGGGGTTTTAGAAATTCTAGAAGCTACTATCGAAACCGCAGTCCAGATAAGCCTAGTTAATCTCGAAATTATCTCCTTCTTCAGGCAATTATGCTTAAAAATAGCGTTTTTCGAGCAGTTTTTGTACTCAAAAATTGCTCAATGGCTAAATTACAAAATGCACTTGAAGAAAGCGGCTATATTCTACTTTAGTGACCTTGATCGTTAATATTGGGGCAGTATTTGTCGAAATAAAACCCACAATTTTTTTTTTTGCTAAAAATACGTGAGGGCAAAAAAGGTTGGGCAAACTTAATCAAATCACTGCCGTCGTGTTTTTTTTTATCAAAAAAAAAAACGGGAACTGCCCATTTCGCTCCCGCCACTTCGCTTCTGACCCATTTCCCTCCCACGAAATTTTTGAAATTTATTATTCTTTGCTGGGACCAACATCGCTCTTGGATTATTTCGGCCAATTTCATTAGTTTATAACAAAAAAGATTTCGTTGATTTTTAGGTTTCACTTGGGCTTAGGAAAATGTAGGGTTTCCATCTTTAAGAGCTTCGCCAAAAATGCGTTCACAAAATTTACCAGGAGCGAAGTGGACCGGGAGCGAAGTGGCGGGAGCGAAGTGTCCCCAATTCAACAAAATCGCGGGTTTTTTTGTACGGGAAACGCAGTATCACGACAAATACTGCACCAATCTTAAACCGTTGTTATTAAATTTAAGTTTTAAACCGGTGTTCTTAAATTTAAATGCTAAACTTTCAATCTTTTAGCAAAGTTTATTATTTTGCATTTGGTGACAGAGTACATCATTGGTGTGCTGAAATTTGTGAGATTGATTGCTGATAGTGAGGAAGAGAGATAATCTTTATTTAATAATATAATTGCATCAAATATTGACTTTTTATGTTTGATAATTAATTAATTAATTATTAATTAGTTAATTAGTCAGTGATAATTAATTAGCTATGCGTATCCTATTTTAAAAAAATGAGCAGCATTATTCTGTAACATGAAGTTACACAACCTAATATCTTTTTTCAAGGCGGTTTTTTCGGCCTACGATGTTTTTTATAACGTTTTATCATCAGTTATATCCAAAATCCAAATTAAAAATTTTGTAAAAAATTTTTTAGCTTAATTGAAAAAGCCTTTCGCTTTGTCATAAACTGTTCAAATACAAGAGTTAGTGAACTTCTTGAAATATTTCAGTTTTAAGAAGTATTTACTTTATTATGTTTTTCTGAGGTTGGTTTGATTGCATATCTGAAGCGTCATTCATATTCATTAATTACTCTTTTTTACGATAATGTTTTAATTTTAAATAGTATTATATTATTATTTTATTTAATTTTTTGTTGTATTTTAATCTGGTTGTTTATATCAAATTAGCAGTTTTAAGTTGAATTATTTTATTTCTTTTTGCACGGGTGATAAATTTTTGGTGTATTTAAACTATATACTTTTTAAAACCGCAATTAAAAAAATTATTTTGGTTTGAAATATATATTATTGTTATGTAAATAGTAATTTTTTATGAATTATGTTTTATTTGCAGTACATCTGAATTAAGATAAAAAATGTTCCAGCATCTAATCCTAATGCACTTTAAACGTGTGGTTTTGGTGGAAAATATTATTTATATTTACCTATGGGGGTAAGTGTCTTAAATTCATCCAGCCGTAATTTCGGCTACCGGCTGTTATTTTTACCGTGCTCAAAGTTATGAAAAGAAAAACTGCAGGGTAGTGCATTTAATTTCGGCACTTTTTTGTTTTTCCAATGTAATTTTTCACTGTATGGCCCGATTTTCATGTTTGATAGCTCATTTTAAAGCTTTTACGATACTGCGTGGCGTCATAAAAGTTTCAATGTACAAAAGTTGCTTTTTACTTAATGAAATTAGTTTTTAAAAAAATGGAAAATTGCCGAAATTAAATATATGCATTTAATTTCGGCACTTTACAAACAATCGATTGTTTCTCAATCAAAAAATCATCATTTTCAAAATTAAAAACCTATCATTATCTCCAGACAGTTTTCTTTAATTTAAGTTTTTACTTGTTGTTCAACATCTAACTGACAAAAAGTTACAGCTAAAATGCTAAATGGTATCAAAATGAGGAAAATTTGGGGAAAAAGTGCATTTAATTTCGGCACTTTTTAAAAAGACCCCCTTAATCGAGTTTAGGTGCAGTGCTATGACCCCTACACAATTAAACGTTGTCTTTTAACTATTTACAACTACAATTTAACACCCGACCACTAAATTCAACCCGTTTTTACCTACAGCAATAGTGTGCCGAAATTACACTACGTTATTTTATAACGATTGCTCACCACAGACACAACGTAGAACCACGGGGACTAAAAATTCGGAAAATAGACTAAATTTTACCAGGACAGTTTAATTTTTAAACCAATTTATTGCGTATTCATGAAATGCCTATGTTCTAAAAACGAGTAACAATTTTTTTTAAATCATAAATCACACAATTTCAAATAAAAAAATCATAACATAACAAATAAAAAGCTCACGACAGTCATCTACATATAATTAGCTCTCATTCGAGCTATCAAACGTCGTATTCCGTCCAGGATTACCAAAGATATAGTCCAAAATCAAAAATGCCCAATTGGGAAAAGTGCCGAAATTAAATGCACTACCTTATGGCTAGATAGATTTCATTTCATAACTTTGCGCATGGCAAAAATAACAGCCGGTAGCCGAAAATAGGGCTGGCCGAATTTAAGTCAGTTGCCGTAGTCATCAACAAAAAAAATTATCCAAAAATTAATATAATTACTTCGTGAATAAATTTATGCACTTTGCGTTGCTGCAAGCTGCGGAAATTTTGGAGCTATTTTTGATTTTTTTTTAATATGTTTTAGATTTTGAAATATAGTATTTGTGTTAATATTTTTTTTAAATTTATAAAATTAGTATAAAAAAACTGAATCTGAAGCTTCGAAAACTGAAGCTTTTGGGATCATCGCTAAAATATCGGTTTGGAAAAAATACTCCTAAATTTTCTTTGCAGTAAATGAGCCTGTTGCAAATAAATTCTTGAGGCTTGTTGATACATGTTAAAAATTTCTTGTCACTTCCTATACTTTGTACAGTAAGGCTTTATCATTAGAGAAAAGTCTTGCAACGAAAATGTTCACACTTGCATCAAAATTACTTTTTAGACTTTATACTGGTGATGTGTCTATCCTCCCACATAATGTTACAAAACTGCGGCCATTTAAAACGGAGGAAGCTCCGGAGCTCCGTCCCTAAAATGAATTTCATGCTTATTTAAGCTTAAAATATGTTTTAAATGTTTTTTTTTAAAAATATACACCAAGTATGATGGATGGTATAATGTTTTGTTAAACACATCCGGATATTTTACTTTTCACCACTTTGGCCAAACTTTCATGATCACATTCTATCAAAACACAAAAAACACCGTAAATACAAATAAAAATATACATGACAATACTGAACACAAAATACAGAAATAATAATAATTAATTTTTTGTTGCAAAATCTAAATGTTTGCCAGTTTTTAGACCGAATCTTAAAATTTTTTTTGTATGAAAAATCACTCTTAGAATTTTGCTTGGATAGATTAATCTAAATGGAATCAACTATAGTTTTTTATCCAAGTTATTTTAGATAAATGAAACCTTCACTTTTAATACGTATCAGTGCTCTGTACTTTTTTTTATTTTATCTTCGTCATCGAATTAGCATAATTATGTGTACCGCATAGAAATTCACTATTATAATTTTTTACTGTTTTAATAGCTGACAACACCGCAAACGATAGAAATATCTCCCCTGAAACCCGTTAGCTGCTCGTGCTATTCGTCATTACTATGACAGAAAGAGTCAAAATCAGTATAAAATCAACGTGCCTCTGACTTAAAAAGTTTATAGTATTTGTGTCTCGAAAGATAGAAAGAGTCACAGTTACTAGTATTGTATGACGATTTAGACTTTTTTTGTCATGGCTACAACAATATTTTCGAAATAATATTCACACGCCGTTTTGATAATTTAGCAGAGATAAAACGCCTTCAAATAAAACAATAGTGACAACAACCGAATGCCCGATTTTCACGGTGCTCGTGAATGCGTTGTTTTTCAGAATCGCGTATACAGTCCACAAAAACTACCATCATGATCATACCTAACAAAATTCAGGGCGTATATCCCGTCACGAAACAAAGTTTTTTTAAATTAGATGCATTTCTTTGTAGTATTTTTTGCAACTCAAAATACTTCAATTAATAAAACATCTATTTCCAAAATTTTGCGTATTTACATGTATTTATTATGTATGTATTAAATTTAAGCTTTACAAAAAGTTTTTTTTTTATTAAACCAACTAAAGGTAAACCCAACGTGGCTGCAACAGTTGTTCGTTGGATTAAAAAATGCTCCCATTAAGTAACTTTTTAAATCACGAGAATCTGACGTCACTTTATCAGCCAATTAAATTCGATATAATACAAAGTATTTGTTTGATAAAGTGACGTCAGATTCTTGTGATTTGAGTGGTTACTTAATGGGGGCACTTTTTAATCCAACGAACAACTATTGCAGCCACGTTGGGTTTACCTTTAATTTATATTAAAAAACTTTTATTTCGCAAAAATAGGATAAAACCATAGGTGGGTGGGGGGTTATATCCCCAAACCTTAAACCTCCGGATTTTAACCGACATGCCCCCTTCCCCTAAAATTTGGGGGTACCCCGGACACCCCCCCCCCTTAAATTTGGGGTTTCCTGTACTAAAAACGCTAAAAATGGGGTATTTGAGGTATACCTTGAAAAAAATTTTGGGGATCGGGTATACCCCCCTCCAAAATCCAGGTTGCTCACCTATGAATAAAACAATCAAAAGTCATAAAAATACTTAAAATTGGTAAATCTCTAGTTTTTGAGAAAATTGTTTAAAAATTAATTATTTTATAACGAATTTCGTGTATTTATTTACTAAATTATTTTATAACGAATTTAGAGTTAATTAATTTCGTGGCGAAATCGCCGCCCCAAAATTTTGTTATATTTAAAAACTTTTCCTTGTGTGTCTGGCTATGGTATATCTACCCGTCTGTGCATTGATTACGACTTTTGCGTATTTGGACGAGATACCACGGTGTTATTATTACCACTACATTGTTAAGTGTCCTTGCGTACGCGCTATATTTTTAAAATCATTTCATTGCGGATCTGGTCTGTATTTCTGCTCGCCTACACGTTAATTATGACCTTTGCATATTCAGACGAGATACCACGGTGTTACTATTAACACTACATTGTTAAGTCTCCAAGTCTACGCGTCGGTTTTATGACACAGGATGCGGACGAGATATTACAGTGTTATTATTAATAACACTACATTATACATTATTATGTCTCCAGTTCATGTCGCAGTTTTTGCACGGAGTTCAGTTGTTTTCGGTTTCGCGAGGGGGTCGAGACGGCGGGGGTCTCATCCGGGAGAACCAAACCACGGTCGGTACATTTTGGCAACCGGCGTAATTATGGCGGAGTCGCGATGACGGCACGCGGAGATGGCCGCACGGGGCGCCGTGAACAGTCAAATTCTCCTTGATTTCGGAGCCGACAAACGCCGACGCGCTCTTAGGTATAAGCATTTTGCTTTTGGCGATCTAAAGGAAAATAATGAAGAATTATGATGAAAACTCGAATGTAGGGTAGTGCATTTAATTTCGGCACTTTTCCAAATTGGGCATTTTTGATTTTGGACTATATCTTTGGTAATACTGGACGGAATACGACGTTTGATAGCTCAAATGAGAGCTAATTATTAGATGACTGTCGTAAGGTTTTTATTTGTTATGTTATGATATATTTATGTGAAATTGTGTGATTTATAAAAAATAAAATTTTTACTCGTTTTTAGAACATGGGTATTTCATGATTACACAATAAATTGTTTAAAAATTAAACTGTCCTGGTAAAATTTAGTCTATTTTCCAAATTTTTGATCCCCGTGGTTCTACGTTGCGTCTGTGGTGAGCAATCGTTATAAAATAAAATAGTGTAATTTCGGCACACATATTGCTGTAGGTAAAAATGGGTTTAATTAAGTAGTCGGATGTTAAATTGTAGTTGTAAATAGTTAAAAGACCACGTTGAAATGTGTAGGGGTCATAGCACTGCGCTTAAACTCGATTAAGGGGGTCCTTTTTAAAAAGTACCGAAATTAAATGCACTTTTTTCCCAAATTTTGCTCATTTTGATACCATTTTGCATTTTAGCTGTAACTTTTTGCCAGTTACACGTTGAACAACAAGTAGAAGCTTAAATTAAAAAAAATTGTCTGGAGATAATGATAAGCTTATAAATTTTTGAAAATGATGATTTTTTGACTGAGAAACAATCGATTGTTTGTAAAGTGCCGAAATTAAATGCACACATTTAATTTCGGCAATTTTCCATTTTTAAAAAACTGATTTAATTAAGTAAAAAAACTACTTTCGTACAATGAAACATTTGTGACGCAACGCAGTATCGTGAAAGCTTCAAAATAAGCTATCAAACATGAAAATCGGGCCATACAGTGAAAAGTTACATCGGAAAAACAAAAAAGTGCCGAAATTAAATGCACTACCCTAAAATTAAATGCACCATAGAATATTGTTTAACCTTCTCACAATTTGACTCCTATAGGCACCTTGCACTGGAACGCGGTTTATACATGAAGTATGCAATATACATAAGTGTCACCATAATGGATAATTACCGTATCTCCTACTTATCTTTCGTAGTATGTAGATCAACCGATCAAAATTTCGCGCGCTTTCGAGGGTTGATCTGAATACTACAAAAGATAAGTAGGAGATACGGTAAATATCCATTATGGTGACACTTATGTGTATTGCATACTTCATGTATAAACCGCGTTCCAGTGCAAGGTGCCTATATGTTTTAGTACTAAAAATTTTTTAATGGTAAAATGTAGGAGTGAAATTGGGAGGAGATTTACCTTTTATTAATATTGATTTATGAATTATTTTACGGTGCATTCAATTTTCGTACAATTTTACCGAACGAAGCAAAGTTGGAACATTGCCGAGACACGATTTCTGCTACCATTATGTTGATTAGTCGATTTAATGAACGACAAACAATTTTCTGAGCTATTATTGCAGTTCCAAAAAAGCAAAAACTACTTCTATATTTGATTTAATATCAGTGGTATAAAAAAACCCTTACTTCGTTAATTTTCCGAACGCATTCGTGCCTTACGTCCGTCCTTGTCCAAAATCGGATCATCCCAGCTCCAGAGCTGAAGTCGGAACCTCCGGTGCTTGCGAAAACCTGCGCCTTGCGGAATTCCGCGGACCTACGGGTTATTTCCGCCAGGAGATTTCCGGCGTAGGAAGTGTCGACGACTACGTTGACCCGGTTGGCGCGACAGTTGGACAGATCCTCCGCCAGCTCGCTCGTCGCGTAGATTTCGCTGGGCTCAGCCTAAAGAAAAAAAATTCTGAAGCTCCGGAGCTCCGAAAAAACCCAGCGTAGTATGTTTATATTACAAACTTTAGTCCAAGGTGCGTCTAAAGCTAAAGTCTTCCAGGCTGAAATTAAAGGCGTAGCCGCTCTCCGCAAGGAAGAAAAAAACAATAAACTTATGAGCGAGAAAAATTTAAAAAAAGTTTTCAGCGGTCATGTAACCAATTATTATTTAGTTGCGTCATGTGTCTCTCTGCACGTGATATTTTCTCAATAAACGAGTGGTTACTTTACCACTCATCTATTTTCACCCTGATAAAATTTATCTTTAGTGCATAACTTATCATTGATTTTTCAGTGTTTTAATTGGAGAAAAACTTTCTTTCTAAAACCGCGCTATTATCAACCCATCCGCAGTAAATAATATTTTAGCAAGTTCTTCAGTTATTAGTGATTAAAGAAATCTTACAATTCTGTTGTTATTGTTATCCCACAGCAGAAGCTGTCGGTTAGAAGTAATTGATAATTGAAAAAAAATACAGGAGCCTTTGGCAATTCCGAATACGCCACTTTTTCTAATATAAATATTTCGCGATTGTCAAAAGTTGCTGTGATTTGTGAGCATAATTTTCCCAATTATCAATCCCTACAACTATAAAGGAACTACACTCGGCTGTGTAATTTTATTAAAATTGCTGTATTGTTGCATGGCGATTAAAGACAGAAATAATTTGAAATTATTTATTCTACGTTTCACTGTGTAATTGGTTCACCAAATAAAAAATCAATATCAACTGGTCTAAAGTTAAAATCCTTCAGGCTTAAGTAAAAGGCGCGTAACCGCCCGCTGCCAGGAAAAAATGAAAAATGAACGCACGAGAATAAAGATAATAAAAAAATGTTGTCAGAGATAATGTAACCAATTATTATTAAGTTGCGTCATGTGTTTTTTTCCACGTGATATTTTCTCGAAATACGAGTGGTTACTTTACCACCTAGCTATTTTCACCCTGATAGAATTCATATTTAATTTTTTTTATTTGGTGAGCAACCGCACCTGTTAAATGCTAAATTACTACATTCACATACGGACAACTATGGACTAGTCCACATTTTTTCTGTCTACACGACCGGAGAGAAATCGGCCTTTTTTCCTGCTCTATTCATAGAGCATTTTTCATTGCTAGGTAAAAGTTACCTTAATAAGAGTTTTTACTGGTTTTTGGGGTTCCATTTCTTAATTATATTAGTACAGTTTTCGGGCTTTGACCATAATAAAATTGAAGATAAAACAGCTTCAATAAAACTTTATTCCAACGTTTTGATACCACTACGTGCTTCTTTTTCAAGGGTTTTAATGTTAGTAGGTAAAAACCCAGTGACGTTAAAACTATAATTTTTGCCCACTGACGTTAAAACCCTTGAAAAAGAAGCACGTAGTGGCTTCGAAACGTTGGAATAAAGTTTTATTAAAGCTGTTTTATTTTCAATTTTATTGGGGTCAAACCCGAAAACCGTACTAATATAATATTAAAAAACCTTACCATTCCGTTGTTATTGTTGTCCCACAACAGAAGACCGCCGTCTGGCAGCGTATATCCGGAGATAAAAACTGTTAAAGTATCGATGCAGTATTGCTTGCGGCATATTTCTTTGACGTAATTTCTTATCAATTCTTTCCTGTTCGCTGGATACACCACACCGTTACGTTTTGTATTATCTGAAATCATTTTTAGAGAGTCGTTTTTGTAAGTTATGGACGAGTTTCAGCTGCTGTTTCTACCGGAGACAAAGAAAATAATTTTTTTTAAACAAAGAAAAGCGAAACAATATGCTATTTTACTTCTAGACTTAAAGATGCGGTGGGGAGTCAAACTTTTTGCCTTCGATTTTGATATTTTTTGCGAAAACCTTACCCCTGCACCCAATAGCCCACAAAAATTTTTTTAACAAAATATTTCCAGTGGTTCAGGAGTAATGACCCCCCAAAACATGCGTTTTTCGACAATTCTGTACGTCAAAGATTGCTTAATGAGTATAACGATTTTCGTTACAAATTAAACATTCAAAGAAAGCGGCTACTTTCTATTTGAATTTGACACCATGATCGTTAAGATTGGTGCAGTATTTGTCGAGATATTGTGTTTCTCGTACAAAAAACACCCGATTTTTTTCGCTAAAAACACGAAGTGAAGGAAAGAAAGATTGGGCATACTTCACAAAATCACTGCCGTCGTTTGGTGTTTTTAACGAAAAAATCGCGGGTTTTTTATAGGGTAAACGCAATATTTCGACAAATACTGCACCAATCTTAATGATCAAAGTATCAAATTACAGTAGAAAGTAGCCGCTTTCTTTAAATACATAATTTGTAACGTAAATCGTAATACTTATTGAACAAATTGTCACGTACAGAATTGTCGAAAATTGCGATTTTGGGGGGTCATAACTCCTGAATCACTGCATATATTTTGTTGAAAAATATTTTGTGGGCTATTGGAGGCAGGGGTAAGGTTTTCACAAAAAATATTAAAATCGAAGACAAAAAGTTTGACTCCGCACCGCACCTTTAAGCGTTAATTCCCAACTTCCAGCTTGTTTATGGTTTTTTTCTTTTTTTTACTCCCATTTTTGTTGTTTGGTTTTTTTTATTAAGTTTAAGGTTAGACCTAGGCTTATTTACAGGTTTTGTTGATTTCAAAGGTTAAATACAAAAAACACTTACCGGACGGATCGAATGTCCCGAGGCCGCTGAATATTTTCATGGTGTTTTCCGGGAAAAAGTTTCCGCGAAACACTTCGTAAAGTTCCCGGAACACCGTGGTGGCTCCGCTCCGGGTCCTCCAAACTCCCTCGATAAAAACGGCCTGATCGCAAATTTCGAAAATGCGGCAACGAACCCAAAGACGGTCCTGAAGCGCTTTTCTGCAGGGTTCCGACGAGAAACAATCTAAATAGTTTGCATAGGGTGTGGTTTAATTTGCATAAGCATGGGTCGCGCGCATATGATTGGTCATTAAGTATGATGAATATTACGTTCAGTATTTTCTGTGCGTTTTTCCAACCAAAAAACTGAGCGGAGTCAACCGTTGCGATTTGCGAAGGTACTTTTCAAACCTCAATCACTTTAAAAACTGGTTTATACATATGACAAAACGTCCTTTAGACAAAGTCCAAAGGATAATTTTAGAAAAGCCAAAACGTCCTTTGGACAAGCCGAAACGTCCTTTGGACTTTTTCCTTTGAACGAAGTATGAACGCTACTTAGAATTTGTCCTTTGGACAAAGTCCAAAGAACAAAATCCAAAGGGAAAAGTCCAAAGGACAAAAAGTATGAACACGTTGTCCTTTGGACAAAATCCAAAGGACATTTTTACGCTGTATTTGTCCTTTGGACAAAGTCCAAAGGACTTTTGTCCTTTGGACAAAGTCCAAAGGACTTTTGTCCTTTGGACTTTGTTCAAAGGACGTTTTGTCATAAGTATGCACCAGCCTTAACGCGAGATTCAAGGACTATCGCAAAATTTTAAAACATTGTGTGATAGCGTTTTAGTAACCCATGTTAAATTGCACCAATCAATATCTACGAAGAAACCAACTCTGGTTTATACAAACTCCGCCACTGTTTATACAGTGCCTGTCCCAAGCCAGGATAAAAAAGGAGGGTTACAGAGGAACTTGTGGCAGTTTCTCTGTAAACTTTTTCTACGCGGGATGCCTGCAGCCAGCATTATCTTTTGATGATGTCGTCGTTAAACGGCTAGGAGAAAAGCGTGACGGAAGTCCCTACACTACGATTGCCGATAAGTCTGTCGCAGTTCTGCCGCTCCTAATGAAGATCATGGATCAGAAGGATAATTGGAACATTTTCCTAGCAGCCAAAGGAACAGCGAATAATAGACTTTACGGAAGCAACATTCTCTGCCACAAGAGCAAACAGAAGAAAAAACCAACTCTGGTAGTTGTTTACCAAATAAGAAATGGAGGCATACAATACAGCATTCAGACAATTAGATTAACTAGTATTTCTATCACGATTGTCAAAACCCTCCCATATGAACGGAAGATGTTTAGTGTTAAAGATTTCCACAGAGTTATGACGCTATAGAATCATTTCCAGCAAATGAGCGCTTGAAAAAAATTAATCTCGCCAATGAAAGTAAAGCTCTCAATTTTTTAGCTCCTCCCATTTTAATTCCCTTAGAGCAAAACATATAGTCGAAAATCACGAGAACACCGTCATTTAAGGATCCTTAAAATTCTAACGTGGATATTTTTAGTGTTAAAAATAAATTTATTAAAAATTGAAAATTATGAATGGTAATACATATTCCCTTGGTTATTAGACGGCCTCTATTTTTTATCAAGAAAACGACTCCCCAACTCCAATGTGGTTCCACCAAAAATATATAATATACCGAAAAATGTGCAACTCTTATATAAAAAAGTAAGTCAAAGTAGGCCATTATAATGAGCCTCTCCATTTAAATGGCACCCTCCATTATAATGGCATAGTAGTAATTCGGCGAGTTAAAATGGAGAGGAAGCCATTATAATAGCCATTTATTGACTTAATTCCACTTCATAAATACTCACAAGTGTAATACTGTCCGGGCTGAACGAGTTTTTCCGTGTTGGTGTAATACTGTCCAACACGGTTTTAGAACATGAGCATTTCATGATTACGCAATAAATTGGTTTAAAAAATAAACTGTCCTGGTAAAATTTAGTCTATTTTCCGAATTTTCAGTCCCCGTGGTTCTACGTTGCATCTGTGTTGAGCAATCGTTATAAAATAAAATAGTGTAATTTCGGCACACATATTGCTGTAGGTAAAAACGGGTTGAATTAAGTGGTCGGATGTTAAATTGTAGTTGTAAATAGTTAAAAGACAACGTTGAAATGTGTAGGGGTCATAGCACTGCGCTTAAACTCGATTAAGGGGGTCCTTTTAAAAAGTGCCGAAATTAAATGCACTTTTTCCTAAATTTTGCTCATTTTGATACCATTTGGCATTTTAGCTGTAACTTTTTTCCAGTTACACGTTGAACAACAAGTAGAAGCTTAAATTAAAGAAAACTGTCTGGAGATAAGGATAGGGTTTTAAACTTTTTTAAAATGATGATTTTTTGACTGAGAAACAATCGATTGTTTGTAAAGTGCCGAAATTAAATGCATACATTTAATTTCGGCAATTTTCCATTTAAAAAAAACTGATTTAATTACGTAAAAAAACTGCTTTCGTACTGTGAAACTTTTGTGACGCAACGCAGTATCGTAAAAGCTTTAAAATGAGCTATCAAACATGAAAATCTGGCCATACAGTGAAAAGTTACATCGGAAAAACAAAAAAGTCCCGAAATTAAATGCACTACCCTATTATTTCCCACATAATATTTCTTTAATATCTTACAAGCTAACGATCAGCTCTTGAAAAAAATGTTTCATAGGGTAACTGACTTTAATTCGGCCAGACTTAATTTCAAACAGCCTTAATTTCGGCCACTGACTATTGTCCTCTTCACACGTAAAATATATAAACCTACTAAAAACATCAAGATCAGTACGTGCGATCTATCTATCAACACGCAGTTGATCTTATAACTTGGCGCATTGCAAAAATAACAGCCGGTTGCCGAAAATTAGGCTGACCGAATTTAGGTCAGTCACCCTATCCTATATACCTAAATTTTTCCGCGGCGGCGCGTTTAATTTGCCCAGGCACGGTGCGAATCCCCTGACGTAGTGGCAAGTCAGCAGGTCTTCCGGAGGTTTGCTCCTCGCTGATTGGTCGGATGCCGCCGAGACGTCTTCCTCGAACTGCGCTGATTCGTCGGATGCCGCCTCCGCGAAAACAGCGGGAAGAAATTCGGCGAAACAGCGCTTTTCGTCCAAATTTCCGCTTTCCCGCAGACCACGGCGACGTTTGGAACCATCGGGTGTGGAAACGCAACCGCTCCGGCGAGCCAACCGCACGCAGTCTTTGTTATATGCTAAAATGATATTTTTTAAAACTTTATTGCGCAGCTTAAAACGAAATGTGCGGTGCTAATTATTGTTACAATGATGTGGCATAACTTAAGCCTGGTTCATACTTGTTTTAAAGTGTCCAAAAGACAATTTTAGACAAAACAAAATTGTCCTTTGGACAATTCAAAAGCGTCCTTTGCGGATAGTCCAAAGGGCAGCGCATTTAATTTCGGCACTTTTTTGGTTTTCCGATGTAACTTTTCATAGTATGGCCCGATTTTCATGTTTAATAGCTCATTTTGAAGCTTTCACGATACTGTGTTTCGTCACAAAAGTTTCACTGTACAAAAGTGGTTTTTTACTTAATTAAATCAGTTTTTAAAAAAATGGAAAATTGCCGAAATTAAATGCACTACTCTAGTTTAACTTTTCCAAAACGTAACTTGGAAAATTCCAACTTGGTTTTGGCTGTACAAAGGACGCTTTTAGATTGTTTAAAAGACACTTTTAAATTGTCCAAAGCCAAAGAACAACTTGAATTGTCCAAAGGACAGCTTTCACTTGTCCAAAATTCTTCTTTGGACACTTTTGACGAAGTATAAACAAGGCTTAGGGTTTACACACAAAGTTATCAAAATATTATGACACTATTACGTCGCAGCCGCAATTAACTCTGGTTCATCCTAGTTCAAAATATTGAATCTTTCCTATAAATCAATATCAAAAAAAATAAAAGAAGAATACTGTTTATGTTGCTTCGGCCTCAGGCACACTTAGTGCGGCAATTGGGCTTTGTTCTAATAATGAGTTAAAAAATTTAAAATTATTTTTTAAGTTTGAAACTTTACTTATTTCGCATAAAGCAGGATACGCAGGTTCGATAATACTTAGGGCTAACTGCGTAACCAAATACTACATATAAGAATATTAACTAACATTATCAAAACGTAGTGTGTCTCAGTCGGGACTCAATTCAGGGACCTTTAGTATGCAAGACGTACGTTCTGCCACTGAACCACATTCTCGAAACCTAAATCGCTGTTTTTAAAGTGTTCGGTCTGGTCTGATTAGGATGTCTAATGACCCGAATTATAGCTATATAGACTATTCCAACATAAAGTGTTTACACAGTAAAGCTCCAGTATACACAAGGACCAATGGTTAAATTTACAAATGTAGTTTTAATAAAAGTTTTTTAAAAAACGTTTATCTATTTGGCATAAAGCAAAATACGCAAAGCCCATGTTACTCAGCAGTAACTGAGCAACCAAATACTACATAACTATAGGCACCTTGCACTGGAATTCGGTTTATACATGAAGTATGCAATATACATAAGTGTCACCATAATGGATAATTACCGTATCTCCTACTTATCTTTTGTAGTATGCAGATCAACCGATCGAAATTTCGCGCGCTTTCGATCGGTTGATCTGCATACTACAAAAGATAAGTAGGAAATACGGTAATTATCCATTATGGTGACACTTATGTATATTGCATACTTCATGTATAAACCGAGTTCCAGTGCAAGTTACCTATATTAATAAATATTTACATAGTCACAATGTAGCTTTTATTAATATAACTATGAAAAACGTCGCGACTTACAGATAAATCTCCCTCCACCTCGAGCGCAGGCCGTTTCCTCCTCTCGTCTGACGACAAACACGAACACGGGATGGCCCCAGGACATTTCCGGGTACGGATCCAAGGCCAAAACCCCCGTCAGGCCCCGGTAGCTCCGGAGCGAGTTGTCCGGAAGTACCGGTCGCAGTCCCTCGACCCCGCCGCGAGCCTGAGCCGAGTGGACCCCGGTGGAGGCCTTGGGGCGGGCCTTGGCCTGTTGACAGGCCTCCGCCAGATCGGATCGGAAATCGCGGCGGCAGTCCAGATCGCGGAAAAGCTCCCACGCCTCCGCCAGCCACAGTTGGTGGCGCTCTTTGGTCTCGTTTTCCGAAGAAGACGACGCGGAGGCCGCTTGCAGACTTGCGCGACTCACCAGCAAGAAAACGGACAGGAACACGGTGGACACGGTCAACAAAACCATGCTGCGGCGGTATTTTTCCTCCTTTTTCCGAGAGTGAGTAGTGGGTCGGAGTGCGGGCGAGTCGGCGGCGTCCAAGGAAAAACTGGTACGTTCTGGTAGCAGCATTTACCTAAAAGCTGGAAATTTGTAAAGTTTAGCGGTTTATTTCTGGTAGGAGCATTTACCTAAAGGTTAAAGTTTATAAAGTTTTAGCAACCTAAGTCTGAGACGAACTAACGCATAAAACTTTTCGGAATGGGAACGGCCCATTTCGCTCCCGCCACTTAGCTCCTGATCCATTTGGCTCCCAGGAAATTTTTGCAAATTTATTATTTTTTGCTAGGAGGACCAACCTCGCTCTTGGCTTATTTCGGCAAATTTTATAAGTTTATCCCAAAAAAGATTTGTTTGATTTTTAGGTTTCGCTTGGAAAATGTAGGGTTTCCATTTTTAAGAGTGTCGCAAACAATGCGTTAAAAAACTTTGCCAGGAGCGAAGTGGGCCGGGAGCGAAGTGGCGGGAGCGAAGTGTTCCCAATTCTTTCCGAATATTATAAGACTTTAATATTGACAATGGATAATATTCGTTAATTTGTATACATATATATCGCATGAAGTTTATGAACAACAATCATAGTCTAAGCTATTTTAAATGTAAAGCTAAATGTACTGTTTAAAGGTGATTGGCTTATACTGCTATTGCATATAAATGGAAGAAAAAGTGTTAATGTAACTGTATTAATTTCACAATAAGTTTCCTATATTTTTCTCAAAAAAACGGAAAAAAAGTCCAAACGTTCAATGTTTATGGTAAAGGTTTTTAAAATTAAAATTGTTAAGATTGTTGCGGTTTCAAGACAGAAATATATATAGGTAGTAAAATAGCTTTTTTTACGTTTTAACCTGATAAAACACAGGCCTTCGTCAGGAAATTTGAACAAGTGAGTTTTTACAGACTTGCGTTAAAATGATATAGTGTATGACTTTTTAGGGAATAATGCGGAAGATTTCGAGAACATGATGGTATTTTTTGGCCCTTGCTAAATATAAATTTCTTTCCTTTTCTTTTTAAATTTTCGTTTTATTAAACCGTGAATCATTTAGAACCTTTAATTAAACAAAACTAAACCTTTAATTAAACAAAACATATCTGTTATATAAGGTTTAAGCCAAAACAATATAAAATCAACCTGAAAACCGTAATAAATCATTGAACCTTAAATCCTAATATTTTTAGAATATTATAATTCGACTAAAAGTCGCCTGGAAATCAAATTTCCCGTTCCATGCACAAACTTTTTAGAATCAGCCTTTTTTCAAATTCTTTAAAAAATTAACTTTAATTTTACCTCCTCCTTCTCCCACTATTTTAAAAACTGGCATCATTAATAAAACTAAATTAAAGCTAAAGTCTTCCAGGCTGAAATTAAGGGCGTAACCGCGTTCCGCCAGGAAGAAATAAACAATAAATCCCCCAGCAAGAAAAATTAAAAAAAAAGTTTCAGCGGTTATGTAACCAATTATTACTTAGTTGCGTCATGTGTTTCTCTGCACGTGATATTTTCTCAAAGAACGAGTGGTTACTTCACCACTCATCTGTTTTCACCCTGATAGAATTCATCTTTAGTAATAATGTTCAATGTTTTATTACTTTATCATTTGCAATCATTTTTACTTAGTACCAATTAGCAATAATAATAATGTAATGAAAATTAATAATAACTTAAAATAATGTCCATTGTATTATTAGTTTATTAATAAATAAGCAATAATATTCAAAAATTTTGATTTACTCATGCATAGTTTATAAATGGTATTACGAGTTAATCACTTATATTTTGTCAAAATAAAAAGTGTAAACAGCCATATACTGTTTAATCCTTTTTTATAATTTAAATTATTAGACATAAACATAAGATTTATGCCAGACAAGTTACCTGAAATTTTGGATTAGATCAAAAACTACTATGCTTTAAAAATAAACAAAAGGCGCTGTCAAAAAGTGAAAGCAATCGGAAGCTTTTATAAATAAAAATGTAAGAATAAGGAGGGCTTTTATATCCAAAATGTGTCGTTTTAAAACACCGAAATTGATACGGTAGCGGTAAAAGTGCGGGAAAGTTGAAAGGGCCGCGTCTAATTGGCGGTAATCAGAGACCTCGAGATCCGTGGCAGCCGCGAAAGATTTTTAAATTTTGACAAATCGCCGGTGTCAGATGAGAGGATTAGCGCCCGCGCCGCCGTAGTAAAAAAGCCCAGCCGACCTGAGACCAAAAGCTCTTCAACCTATCCGCCAACACCCTTAACTCCCAGTGTGATAATGTTTCAAAAATATAACGCCTTATAAATACAAGTTCTAATGTAATGCTGCTGCCAGAGTAAATCTGCTCATCTAGACCTGAATATCCGCCAAAACTTTTAATTCCCGTTGTGATAATGTTTCAAAACTATGACCTTTTATAAATACGACTTTCAATGTAGTGCATTCGCCATAGTAAAAAAAAGCCCAGTCAGTCTTCGCAAACCTGAGACCGAAAGATCTTCAAGCTATTCGCCAACACCCTTTCGATTCCAACAACTCCCGTTTTGATAATGTTTCAAAAATATGACTCCTTATAAATACCAATTCTAATGTTAAACTGGCGGGTGATGGTGTAAACGCAACACGTCAGTCAATGAGGTACTGAGGCTGGAGATTCCGGGTTTTAAGTCCTGAATGTCTCGTTTTTCCACACAAAAAGCTGAAAATAACAAATTGTTAAGTATTTTTTGTGCCACAAACTCAGTTTATTTGATGTCATTTTTCCGAACCTCACACAATCCTATTGTTTCTATTGCTTGCCACTAGTCAAAGCTTTACACAGTCGTAGATTTAAAGTCGCTCTGTAAAAATTATCATTAAGAATTATAAATGAGTTTTGGAATTTTTTTCCTCAGTTATACATATTAATGCTCAATTATATCTGGCTGACGCTGAAAATTAGAATGCAGACATGAGGAGACCAATTAAAATTGTGCGGTAATGACGTTTAAAAAAACAAATAAGAACGCAAATTTTTTTTAATTCTACCTTTTCACAAAATATACAAAAATTAACCGACTTTAGTCCTTTAAAAATTTGCATTTAGGTTACAAATTAGGTAATTTGATAAATAATTATTAAAATACAGTTTTTAAACTTTATTATTAATCCGCTTTAGTGAAAAATTTTGAATGTTTTTGTTGTTAAATAGTCGATTCAATACTGCAAATGCCGCGGTCAGCTAGATTTTATTTGCCTATAGATAAACTCGATTTCTGAAATTTAGAAACTTGGTAAATTGAAGCCGTTAATAGGTAACTTCGAGCCATATGGTTTAAGTCGTGAAAACCTAAGCCTGAGCATAAACTATTTAGTAAATGTGTCTTTATCGACTACACATTTTGTAGCGGCTCAAATCCTTGTTTACGATTTTAAGTACCTTATGATGTAAGCGACCAATAATTTCGCGCTGGGATCACTAATTTTGAATTTTGTTATTGCAAACAAATTATACTACAGTATGAGTTTTTAAGCCATCAAAACTGCATTCACAAAAACAAGTATTCCAGGTCATTGTAAAGACAGGAAGCTCTATTGTATACAAATTCACAAAAACTTTTGTGTCATAGGAAACCGTGTCAGCTGGACCTACCTAGCATAACAAGATTAAGTTGGCGGTCCCGCCACGAAACAAGAACCTTTTCCGCAGATTAAATGCATTTTTTTGTAGTATTTTTGAAATTGGAAATACTATATATAATAAAACATCTATTTACAAAATTTTAGCGGCTTTATGTATTAAATTTTGAACTTTGAATTTTGAACTTTAAATTAAAACATTAAATAAAATTTTTCTTTTTCTGAATATCCCAACAAATTTACATCCATGAAAAACCTTAGTTACATTGAAAAAAGTTGGAAAACAATGTGCAAAATTTGCAAGGACACTTAAAATTGTTTTCATATTGTTGTTGAAACTTCATTTCCTGCGAAAATATGGCAAAAATTACTATTTTTTCATAACAAATTTTGATTTCGTGGCGGGACCACCGACCCAAAATTTTATTACGCTAGGTAGATCCATAGTCATATTTGGAATATATAAATTTTCTTTGTCATTCAAATAATATTACTTGAATTTTCTAAAGTAGTTTTGTTAGGTGAACTCTCTCCAACTCAAACCTTGGAAACAATAAAGGTCTATTCATACTTATGACAAAACGTCCTTTGGACAAAGTCCAAAGGACAAAAGTCCTTTGGACTTTGTCCAAAGGACAAAGCCCAAAGGGAAAAGTCCAAAGGACAAAGTCCAAAGGGAAAAGTCCAAAGGACAACGTATTCATACTTCTTGTCCTTTGGACTTTTCCCTTTGGATTTTGTCCTTTGGACAAAGTCCAAAGGACAAATTCTGAGTAGCGTTCATACTTCGTCCAAAGGACAAAGTCCAAAGGACGTTTTGGCTTGTCCAAAGGACGTTTTGGTTTGTCCTTTGGACTTTGTCCAAAGGACGTTTTGTCATAAGTATGAATAGACCTTAAGCCGAGAAACCAGAATCCAAACAGAGAAAGCCACATGCAAAAATCAAAATTTTAAATTTAGAAAAAAAAAGTGGAACAAAAAGAAAGTTGTATATTACTTTAAATGTATACACCCGTTATAAAAGTTTTCGGCATAAGTCCTTTGTAGCAAACAGAACATGCATATTTAATTATTTTAAAACACTTCGCATGATTAACGAAATACAAAACAAATTTTTCGCTCTGCTATTCCTTAAGTTGCATTAAAAATTCTAAATTTGTCGATTCCCATAGATGGCTAGTAAATCATTTAAAATCCCTATTCCTATTGATAATAATAATATTGTTTTTAAAATAATAATAGAGGTAAGAATGTGCCTACCATTAGTGATATTGCAACGCTGCACGTTGTTTAAAATTCTTGTTAATGTTTTAATTTCTGGGTTTTTTTCTCGAAAAATCTAACAGAATTTTTTGTTTACTTGGCACAAACCGATATTTTATTAATTTTATACATATTTGTTGTATATACAAACTATTAAGGCAATAACCCCTAGTTACAGGTTAGCAAAACTCCTAACTACGGTTTAAGGCTTTATTAAATTTTATTTCAAACAAATATGCATAAAACGTTTTAATATTAATTATTCTATCTAAAAAAGAGTCCCATAAGTTTTCTCAAGAAAAAACCCAGAAATTAAAACATTAACAAGAGTTTTAAACAACGTGCTAAGATAGCACCTAGTCAGCACGCGTTTAGTGGACCCGCCCCAGAGCTCCAGTCATTTTAGGCAAATCAAATATTTGCAGTATTGAATCGACTATTTAATAATAAAACAAATTCAAAAATAATGAAAGTTGACGAATTTTTGACTATTTTGTAAAAATGCTGGAATTAAAAAAAAAACTCTGCGTTCCAATTTTAAAAAAACTCTGTCATAGCTGCTTAATTTTAATACGTCCGCTCATGTCTCCATACAAACTTACAAAACATTTAATAAAACTTCTCTGAAATAACGTTATAATTTTTCGTGAAATTATTACAAAACGAAGGCGAAGCTCCAGAGTTCCGAAAAGCGGAGCTCCGGGAATTATTATCGATAATTCCACCAACGCTGGTGAGTCGTACTCTGCGGTAAAAACTGTGTACACTGCCATTATTGTAAACGCAATTATTACGTTTTCCGTTAAAAAAAATCAGCATAACCACAGATCCTCGTTTTTATCTTAAATCTAACACACTATCAGATTTATACCCGAATTGTAAACTTGTCGTTGAGATTTAGATAACAATTATATCTCACCATACCTCGTTATACCGCATTTTTTCCTAATTTCATTACCTACCAGCTTTAAACAAAACCTCCCGATATGAAGACGACGGAAGATCAAAGGTTGCGACCGCCCCCGTGACAGATAGTGTCTGATAAACTAAAGACTCCATCACAGTTGTCGGTGTAGGGTTAAATATCTTTTCCTTTTGTCGCTCCTTTTTTAATTTTTTCGTTTCATCTCCCGAAAAAAATGATAAGCGGTCCGAGCAAAGCGTTTTTTTGAGGAAAATTTTAAAATTTGAACGCTTTTATCGCGATTTGCGGTAAAAAGAAATTAGTTTTTTTTTTCGATTTTTCTAAAACCTTTTAAAAGTTTTCATTAAATACAAGAAAATGTTTTTACCAACTTAAAAAAAACCACAGCAAAATATTTAAATAAGCGTATTTTAAAAGCTTTCACTTACTGCAGTTAAAACAGCATATAATAAATTTCTAAATAATTGTCCAATCCGATATTTGCATGAAACTACATATTAATGGTCATTTCAAAACCGCTAGTGCGAACAACAGAGGCTATGGTAGGTACTGTTCCGAATTCTCGCTTGTGACATATTATCAAATTTACATATGAATACACAAGTGTAGGCCACATATATCTACATAATATAGTAAAAAATTGTAAAATTACGCTTTTAACCCTACCTTTCTGATTAGCGGTCACCTGCAGCTTATATTCTATCCATCGGATCTTGAGTGAATTTTTTATGATGATTAATTTACAAGATTTTCGGTCATTTATTCATTTTTATAAACAAAAAAAAACAAATATTTAAAAAACAAACAGGTTTTTATTTGATAAAATAACAAAATTCGTTTTGTGGTCACCAATATTTGGTATATAAAATCCCACGTTCAATAAATCTGGGTTTTGAATAAGTTTCTGATAAACCTTGAACATGTTAAAATTTTAAGCACTCTCAAATGGTGACTAAAATTAGTGATTTAATGCTGTATGTATGTTTTACACCGTGGAAATCAAAGTGGGAGGAGCTAAAAACGGTGCTAGGACATTTGATTGCCACGTTTATTCCAGAATCGATTTTTTCCAGTGCTCATGGGCTCAAAGTGATTCTATAGGCACCTTGCACTGAAACTCGGTTCATACATAAAGTATGCAATATACGTAAGTGTCACCATAATGGATAATTACCAACAGACTGAAAAGGCGCGAAATTTCGGTCCGTTGATCTGCATACTACGAAAGATGAGTAGGATGGACGGTAATTATCCATTATGATTTACACTTATGTATATTGCATACTTCATGTATAAACCGAGTTCCAGTGCAAGGTGCCTATAGCGTCATATTTCGGGGATATCTCTAATAACCTCCGTTCAAATTCGAAGTTTTTAATCATCGTGAAATGAAATCACAATTAAAATTGTCAGAAAATGAAATTACCAAATCATTGTATTGAAACCAAAATTTAATATTGTTTTATTTTTAAATACGATAAATCCTATACGAATTATATGTGTTTAAGCGTAAAATAAAACAAAAATAGTGCTAATTTTTTTTGTTTATCAGCGTTTTGTACTTTAGGCGAAATTTAATGTATGCGTGTTGTTTCCGTTTGGGGCGTATTCCCTGGTGTCTTTTTAAAACAACACGAAACGGGTCATTTTTAAAGCGGAATAAAATCTTTTAAAAAGTCGCCAAAGGAAACGCCGCTTGGAAGATCAAAAACCGGCCGCTAATCGTCGTTACTCTAACACAAAGAGTCACAATCGTTAAAAAAATCAAAGTGACTCTGACTCATTTTGCTTAGATTATTTATGGTCTAAGATATAAAAAGAGTCACAGTTATAAGCATTTTATGCCGCTTCTGACTCATTGTGTCAGAGTAACGACGTATTCCACTCCACTTTTTCGCAATTACTCAATGGCGTTACTCTGACACAAAAAGTCACAATCAGTATAAAATCAACGTGACTCTGACTTATTTTGTTTATATTATTTAGATAATAAGAGATAAAAAAAAGTCACAGTTACGAGTATTTTATGACGCTTCTGACTCATTGTGTCAGAGTAAAGACGGCTGAGAGTACTGTAATACATAGGCGCCCCCTTTTGATTTAGTCCGCGGTAAATGTTTTCGGACCGGGGAACATAATTTTCCCGGTTGAAAAAAAACGCGAGGAAAAAGTGGTAAAAATTTTTAGAAAAAAAAGAAAACCTACCGGAGGATGAAAGTCGCCGCCGATAAGCGGTGGTTAAAACACTCGTCCGCAGATTTAGCGAACGATTAAGCATATCGAACTTGAATTGCTTATTCTCGCTTTAACGTGCAAGTCACTTGAGAAGTCTTTTTGACGAAAAAAACCTTGTGCGCTATTCGAGGCAGGGATAAAGTTTTCACAAAAAAACAATCAAAACAAGGATAAAAAATTTAACTGTGTACCACACTTTTAAGCATTTAAACTTGATGATTATTATTTTGTAATTTTATAGTTTAGTAGATTTTTGCAATAAATTTTAAAAGAATTCGGCAGAAAAATTATTAAAGGGTGTTTCCTTTAGACAAAAGTTTGAAATGAAATGTGCTCAAAATGTGGTTGAAATTTTTACAAAATTCTGGTACAAGATTTTTTTGTTTCAATTTATTAATTGTCTTACCTGTTTTTAAACATGAAATCATATCATCGGTGAAAACCAAAGTTTGCTTTTGAAAAAATCTGCCAAACTGCAACGAAGTGTCTGGATAATGAAGAGGGCAGCTTTGGCTTATTAGATCGTTATCTAATCGATTTCTGGCACGTTTTTGAGATGATACAGAAAGTTTCTTGAAGTTTGAAAGTTTAAGCAAAATATAAAAGATTGTTTTTATTCTTATGACATAATATTTGTAAACTTAGTATTTTTTTAGACGGATTAAACAAAAGTATATGAAGAATCAGGACGAAAATTTACATTTTTTTGTTAAAAAATTGATACCGGCAAAAAATTTTAAGGTATTTTTGGTGTCCGTTTTTGTTTCGCCTTTTTTTACATGTAAAATCCTCTAGACCTTTCTGTAAATATAAAATTCCGTTGTTATTCTTTATAATTTAGACTCCCGCCTTCGGCTAGAATTTTTACCCCGCACCACAAAATGTGGCACATGGGCAGATGAAACCAGCAAAAAAACAGCATGCGTTTAAAAAAAAACGTTTCAGCTAGTGGGAGCCTTAGAAAACTATGAATGAAAACCATGGTTCACTACTGGTTTTTTAAAAGTAGATTTAACTGGCAAAGTATTCGTTCTTGAGCTATTGATTCGCAGCTCAGTCTTTTGAAATAAATCGTTGTTAATGTTTTTCTGTTTTCATATGATTTTATAAACAGTCAAACACAAAAGAAAACGTCAGTACAGCCACATAAAACACAAATAAATAGCTTTCTTACAGAACTTAAAAAAATTGGCAAATTTGATTTGCCCCAGTATAAAATTATTGAAACTTTAATCATAAAAAGATATTTTATTATAAAGTATTAAAAGATTAAAGCATATTGTTTTAACAAGCGCTTCATACTCAAAAGAACACATTAAAATTTTCACTATGAGTATTTTAGGTCGTTTTGAATAGTTGGTTGTTGTCTCAAAAACGTACTCATTTGAAGCCTTTTCTGATTTAGAAGGTTGAGATTTAATTAGCATCAATTCATTCAAATAATCTGAATATTGCATAGTGTTTTGAATATGCATATTTTTCAAAGTCTGATTGCTTAAAACTGAAAGTAGCTGGTAAGTTAGTTTGCAGTAACGATACATTCCTTCAGCTCTCTAAAACAATGTTACAGTTTTAAATAAATAATTCATTTTTGCTTCTTTTCAAATTTCCTAAAATCCTAAATAGTTAAGTTTAAATTAATCCCTTTTTAGCATTTCTCAGATAAAAATACATGATTTCAGGTTTCTGAAACGGTGTAACAGTTTTAAATAAGTGATTTGATTACTTTTTTCAAACTTTCTAAAATGCACTAAAACAATATCTAAATTAACCCATTTCTATTATATTATAATATTAAAAAACAGTCTCAAAATCACTTCTAATAGTTGCTGAGGTTTGATTAGATTTTTGCTGTTTAGTTTTATTTTAATTTTTAAAACTGTAGACAAGCTGTTATTAGTTTTTTATTGAAGTTTTATATCGCCCAGAAAACTTCTCTGTTTTGTGTCTTTTTCTTACATTAATATAAAACACTGCACAATCCAATTGCTTGTTGTATTAAAATTATAGGCACCTTACAATGAAACTTATAATAAACATTAAATTTACTAAAATTGTCCATTACGCGGAAAATATAATAATTCATACAAATTTTTTTAAAGGCGAAAAACAAAATTTTCTGGAGTGTTTAATCTTGTCTCACTGATTATATGTATATTGAGTGTTATTAGAAATTGTAACAGTTAAAACGTGTTAAAACGTTTTTAAACGGTAGAAAGTGTCGATTTAGCAAATATTGATTTCTAAGTAATCGTAATCAAAATGTCTAATTTCAATCACATCAGAATTTTACGTTAATTAAGTTATTTTTATCCTTATTAAAAATTTAACATTTTTTCTAACTAGTTTTTCATTCATAAGCTGTTTCTAAACTGGATTTTTTAAAATAAAAATACAAAATAAAAAAAATAAAATTTTTAAAAGTACTCTTTGATTAGGAGTAAACCGTAGTAAACCAATTAACTGAAAGAGTTGTACCATAAAATCGGAAAGAATTTGGAGGTCAGCAATTTTATAGGTAATTTTACCACCCAAATTAATTTTTTTAAACTGATCTAACAAATATATCAGAGTAAAAATATGAAAAACAACATATTTTCAACTTTTAGATGTCTAATATTGCTCGGCTTTGAATTTCTGCCAATTTATCTAAAAAACAACCCAGTAATAGTTCAAAAAATAAAAAATATATGAAAAACTAATAAATTTACCATTGTAATAAACTTAAATAAGCTAAATTAAATAAGTTACATTTTTTAACCCGCCGCACCAATATTTTTATCTGTGTGAAAAAAACGTAAAATGTAAATTACCAAGAAATATTCATATGATGCGAAATCCTGTTGTTTCCAATTGACTCCCAGCGCGATTCCAGATAACTTATGTTTCAAAATATATCTGAAGTTATGTAGGACTTCTGACAAAATCAATTTATACATCTCATGCGCGCAGGAAACAACTGCTCTGTTATCTTCTTCAAGATTAGGATTGGTTTTCTTGTGGTCTTTGTTAATGGCATCTTCAAATGCTCTAAAAGTCTTATCATTTGCAATCAGTGGCTTGCCAAAGATATGAGCTTGAAATGTATTTTCAGATGAGACAGAATATTTTTCTACTGTGGACCCTAAAAAACACCATTACACTAGACAAACAAAAACGAAATATTTTGAGGGCTTTGAGAACATTTCAAAATGTTGTTCAAAAATGTATGACTCAAGTATATTTATTGAATATATATTCATCACAGCTTTAATTTTTAAATT
The DNA here is from genome assembly GCA_030248175.1 of Microlaimidae sp. YZB2_3. Lineage (NCBI taxonomy): Eukaryota > Metazoa > Nematoda > Chromadorea > Desmodorida > Microlaimidae > Microlaimidae sp. YZB2_3. The sequence continues at coordinate 11,576 of JASAMX010020087.1, read as the reverse complement.
GTTTCGAAAACTTATAAGCTCCAATCTTTAATCTAATAAAAATTGATCAGTTTTAAAGTTTACTGACTATCATTGACTGGCTTTGGCTTGGTATTAGTTTTAGGCTTAGGATTGTAGTTAGCATTAGGCTTTAAACAGACGGCTCTAGGTTCTTTTTGTCTTTTTTTCTGAGTCAAAAATTTTTCGCCCCAAATTTACCTAAATTTTTAATATTTTTAAATATCGAATCTAACAAATAAAGTCTTAAAATTCATTCAAAACTGACGACTCCCTTTGTTTATGTCTGAAAGTCCCTTCCCAATGGTCTGGGCGTCCAAATGTGTGTTTTTTTTTTCGTTTTAGCAACTCTGTTTGCTAATGTTTCGCTGGGTTCATTACTCTGATTTAAGAGTCAGCTCCAAAGACAATCGCTTAAGGATCCGCCAGGTACCACCTTTTGTGGATGAGGGTGAAAGTCCCCCGCCAAAAGCTGAATTTAACCTTAAAAGATCCGATAGTAAACCATAAGGTTGCACCCTTAGTTTTCTAAGGGCCCCGCCTGCTGAGACGTTTTTAGCGAACTCTGTTTGCTAATGTTTTGCTGGGTTCATTACTCTGATCCAAAAGTCAGCTCTACAGGCAATCGCTCAAGGATCTGCCAGGTACCACCTTTTGTGGGTGCTGGGTGAAAGTCCCCAGCCAAAAGCTGAATTTAACCTTAAAAGATCCGGTAGTGAACCATGGGGTTGCACCCTTAGTTTTCTAAAGCCCCCGCCAGCTGAGACGTTTTTAGCGAACCGTGTTTGCTAATGTTTCGCTGGGTTTATTACTCTGATCTAAGAGTCAGCTCTAAAGGCAATCGCTCAAGGATCCACCAGGTACCAAATTTTATGGGTGCTGGTTGAAAGTCCCCAGCCAAAAGCTGAATTTAACGTTAAAAGATCCGGTAGTGAACCATGGGGTTGCACCCTTAGTTTTCTAAGGCCCCCGCCAGCTAAGACATTTTTAGCAAACTATGTTTGCTACTGTTTCGCTGGGTTCATTACTTTGATCCAAGGTTCAGCTCTAAAGGCAATCGCGCAATTCATTTTGGTTTATTGCATTATTTTTAAAATCATTGCATTGAAAAAATAATAAATAAAATTAACACTATTACAAAAGCAAATCGCAAATTGACTTGTCTTTTTAAGAAAAAAAGCAAAAAAATTAAAAGGTCATTATTTTAAATTAATATATGTGTAAGGATTATTGAAACCAAACTGTAAAAACTTTTGCTTGTTAGAATCGTCGCTTCCAGACAGCCTTTGAGTTTAGCAAACTTCTACAATATTTTTGCATATGGTTTATTGGTATATCTTATCTAAGTGTTCGAAACAAAAAAACATAAATTATACATACATATTTTTTTAATCAATAAATGCATACTATTTAGCTTATTTTCAGTACAAACTAGATGTAATCCGTGTGTCTCATTGTTCCATATTGCCGAAAGTCTTCTTGAAGGAAATTTTAATTCGTTTAAACTTAAAGCAATCGGTAAAACTACACCGCAGTTTCCTGACTGATTTGATGAATTCTTTTCAATACTCACTAAAGCGTTGGCAGCTAAATTTAAACATTTATTAAACACTGTGGTACCTTTAGGAAAATTGTATAAATAAAATCCTCAGGTTGTATTTGTTTTAAAACCAATGGTAATTAATTTAAAAGTTCATGAAATTCTGAAATTAGTAGCGGGTTCTTGTAACAGGAACTATATTAGAAAGAAGCAGGAGCAGAATGTTTTAGGTGTACCAAAAAGATACACGCGTCTTTCATGATATTCTTTTCACTGGATGGAATTATTGTTTTTATTGCGCTTTGGTTCATCCATAACATGTACAATATGACAATTTGATTTGCCTTAAAAATAAAATTATCTTTTGGATTTGACAAAAACTAGTAAAACGGCATCGTAGTAAATAGTGAAATTTATATAAAAAATAAACATACTGAATAAAGGATGTCAGTTATTAAACAGTTAATAATCAAATGATGAACATATGTCAGAAAAGTTTTGCATAAAGTCTTACAAAAAGTTTTAAATGTAATTGGAAAAATAATAAACACGATTTGTTAAAGATCAACTTGCAGAAAACATTTGTGTCAATTTTGATTGTAAAACAGCGCCTGTTTAAACTAATGGCACAATTGTTTTTCGATTATTTCCGCAAAAAAGCCTGTTTAAAACACCAAAAACGGAACAAGCCAACCACTTTTTAATGTTAATTGAAAACATATGCAAACATGTGTTTTACATAAAGCAGGGAAACGCGTGATGCATTCCGGATCTAAGCTGCAGTCAAAATTGGAAAAATATGTGGTATAAAGGGAGCAGTGACAGGACGCCAGCCATACTGAAGCTAAGGAGATCGAGTCGCCATAGCGATAATCTACAAAATTATATTAATTAATTATCGATATTACTCAAACTGATACAATCATTAAACATAGTGTCTTTTTGCGTTCCGCGTTACGTCACTTGATCTAAGAAAACTATTTTTGAGATTTTTATTACCCAGCTGTAGGTAAATTTGTCGTAGCTGCGACTCTTGCCTTTTTGTATACTCCAATAATCGCACAGAATTGTTTTTCGTCTTCTAAATCGACTAATAGGCGTAATGATAGCAGAAATCATGTAGAGGCACGCTTCCAACTTTACTTGAAGTTGTAAAATCCAAAATGAGTTTGCAATTTTGCGAGTACGTATGCAATTTTACAGTACGCATGCTATTTTTTGCGCGTAGGGACCACTGGCCGGAAATAAGTAGAAATGATTCATTTCACTCTGCGCCGTTAAAATAGACGGCAGCCAGTATTTCATGGCAAGGTTAAATGTCAACTTTCCACTAAATAATCTTAACCAAAATCGATTTTAAACGTATAACATGACAAAATTTAAACAAAAATACAAGCGTTAATTACAAAAAGCATACATATACAATAGACTTCTGTACACTAACACCTATTAATATAAAATAATCTCATATTAGCAATGAACTTTTTTAAATAGGTAAAATGTTGTTTTTTTCATGAAAAAAGCAAAAATTACACAATGCCTGCGTTCTCAGCTACGAGTATTTTACCTATAAGCATTTTAAACCCTAAATTACCTTAAGTACAAACTTGTCCCTGTTGAATATAAGCAAATACTTATGAACAAAGGATGACAGCTTTCACGTTAAATATAAGCAAATACCTATGAAGAAAGGATGACAGCTTTCGCGTGGTCTAACAAACTTTGAGCGATATACGCTTGTAGCACCATTTTTATAAGCATTCTTTTTGTTTCTGTGAAACAATTTTGTTATTTCCGGGCACCCTTTAGTTTGTTCCTAAACGCAAAAAAAATTAGAAATAATGTAAACAAAAAAAAGAAACTTATGGTTTCTATTTGGAAAAAAAGAATTTAAATCCTGTCTAGATAGTATGTCCAAATATTTTGATTGCCACATACATTTTAATGTTCAAACCACCTATTAAAAGAAAATAGTGTTAAAATATTTCGTCATTTTTTTTATAAAAACTTCTTATCTTATTGCCATTTTTCTAAATTTTTTTTGAGTAGTTCCATAATACATTTTTTACTTCTGAAGACCCATCGTTATTCAATACTTGCTACAATATTTATTATCAATATACTAAAATCTTAATCTGAGACTTGAGTTCAGAAAGAAAAATTCTAAAACCACACTACAAAAAATATAAAATTTAGATTGGCGTTTTCAAAACGCGGTATACCACTTTTGAAAATAAAGCAGTTATGCTGGTTTACGGAAACAAAGCACCCGCGGTAAAAGCGGAAATAAAGCGCTGGTCTCAAACCCGTAAATAAAGCACTCAAAAAAGCGCATGACAAAGGATGTTTATTTATTACGTTATCGGTATTGTCTATACAACTTAACTTAATATTTCAAGCACTTATCAATTTGAAATATTTGAATAAATTGTCATATTCAATGCCATCATTTGTGTGCACAATAAAATTATGAAAAAATCAAAATTCAATCAAAAACCTATAAAAACAGGAACAGTTTTCCGGTTTATTTGTAAAAACTAAAAATGTCTGGTGAACTATTCTTAAACATATTTATAAATTATTTACTATTCTAAAAGTATAATCTTATGTTGTTTTGAACGAGATTTTGCGTCAAAAATGCCGCAGCTGTACTCGCGATATTTCCTACAGTTATTTCGCGATTGGAACCATAGATTTGTGGAGAATTTTTTTATGTCTAAGCGAAACCTAAAAAATAAATAAATAAAACACCTTCATGAGTTTGTTCTTGAAGACTAAAAACCTTATATTTTCCAAGCCTAAACTAAACCTAAAAATTAAACAAAACCTTAGGAAGATAATTTTTTTATTTTATAGTTTATTCTTTAAGAATGCCTTTTTTTCCTTAGAAAATTCGCACCAAAGCTGTTTACATAGACATTTTTGTTATGAGAAGTTTGGACGATTTTATTGCTAGCTTATGGGTAGGTTACCCTTATGCTGAGTTTAGTTTTTATGAAGGGAACTAAATCTTTAGGGAGTTTATATGGTTAAGATACCTCAATTTCGTTCAATGTGACAACAAAAAACGATTAAATAGAATTTGTTTATTTAATTTGTTTTAAAAACAAATTTCAAAAAAAATTACAAAAAAAATATCAAAACATTTTTAAATTTCAAAAAATCAAGTAACAAGTAAAACAGTTGAGTATTGTTATTATTTTTTTATATCCGTGTCAGGAACGGGACACGAGGGTACTGGACATGAGAGTACCGGACACGAGGGTACTGGACACAAGGGTACTGGACACGAGGGTACTAGACAAGAAGGTACTGAGCTTAAAAAATTGCGTTCACCACAACCTCGCAGCAAAATCGATTTATCATGCAAGGGGGGACACGAGGGTACTGGACACGAGGGTACTGGACACGAGGGTACTGGACACGAGGGTACTGGACACGAGGGTACTGGACACGAGGGTACTGGACACGAGGGTACTGGACACGAGGGTACTGGACACGAGGGTACTGGACACGAGGGTACTGGACACGAGGGTACTGGACACGAGGGTACTGGACACGAGGGTAATGACGAGCAAAAAACATAACTTTTTCGCATAAATCAGGATAAACTTATTGCATAACAATAGTTTGTTTTACTTAGAAATCATTTAGTTTGTTTGACTGACTTATAAAAGATAGGATTATAAAAAAATTATTGAGAAGACATAAAACAAAAATAATAATTTTCTAACATTAAAACATTCTCGTGTTATTTGTCTACGTGTTATTTGTCTACATTTTCGTGCATTTTTTTAAAATAATAACTAGCTTTAAAAAATGCTGAGAAGCTGTGAGACGACTCAAAAGATAATAAACATTAATGTTGCTGTTATGCTTTGATTGTTCTGTCAAACCATTTTTGTAGTTATTTTTCGTGGTGTGTAGAAAAAATGAATTAATAATAATGCCTTTGAAAAAAAAACCTGCAAAAATAATTTCTAATAATTTTGCAATGAAGAACCTCGCAAAAACCTTTAAGTGAAATATTTTCTGAAAAACAATTGGTTGCCTTTTTTTAAAAGTAAATTATTCGGTATTTTTTGAAAGCACACTATCATAAAGTTCAGCTTATTTTTTGGTTTTTGCTTAGGCTTAGGAAAATAAAATTTACTGTGCAATGGTGGAATTTTGAAGACTCCTTAAGATCCATTGTTGGATTATTTTAGTTACTCACGACTCTATACTTATGATTGAATTATATCTGGCTGACACTAAAAATTAGAATGCAGACATGAGGCGAGCAATTAAAATCGTACGGTTATGACGTTTTAAAAAAAACAAATAAGAACGCATATTTTTTTAATTTCACCTTTTCACAAAATATACAAAAATTAACCAACTTTAGCCCTTAACAAATTTGCATTTAGGTCACAAATTAAGTAATTTGATGAATAATTATTAAAATACAGTTTTTAATCTTTGTTATTAATCCGCTTTAGTGAAAAATTTTGAATGTTTTTGTTGTTAAATAGTCGATTCAATACTGAAAATATCGCGGTCAGCTAGATTTTATTTGCCTATAGATGTAAATGCATAAAATATCAGACCTAAAAAATCTAACAAGTGTTTGCATGTTTTTTGGGTTTTAAAAGCACATTTTGTTTGTCTTGTTTTAAATGATCAATATGTTTTCAAGTGAATTCCCTAAGCTAGAGTGGTCTAAAAAAGGCAACAAGATATTTTACACATTTCTACCACTGAAATCTATTTTTGAAAAATTATTTTTTTAAAGATTTTATCAAAAAAAATCAATTATTTTAATCAAGAGTCGATGAAAAGAGTCTAAATAAAAAAAAATGAAACTGTACAATTCGCTTCGTACTTTCATACAAGTATGTTTTAGAAAAAAAACAGTAATTAAATAATTTCTTGGCGTTCTCATTCCACTCATGATTGTTTAATATTAATTCTTAAGTTTTTTCAAAGGCAGGGTTTTGAAGCTTCAGAGATTCAGAGTAAGCTTCAAACATTATCATTGTTTTTATTAAAAAGCCATTGTATAAATTGTGTGTAAAATGACCTTCAAAAATTTTGTTCAATTAGTACTATGTTTTTTAACCAATTTACAAAGTTTCTTTATTATTAAATTGTATTATCTTTAAGCAAGCAAAAATGTTATTTATAATTAAAAAAGAACCGACTTATGTAACGTTTAATTGTCTACACATTCAAACAACGATTAAAATTAAGTTCAGCTCATTCAGTTTAAAAAATTTACATATTTGTCGCAAACGTATATTTTTCCTAGCTCAGCTCAGTACCTTCCTGCCCAGTACCCTCCTATCCTATATAGATTCATTCGTGTCAGTTTATTTTCCAAGGATTCCACATGAAAAATCAGCTTCCAGTTGATCAAGTGAAGTGTCTCACAACTAGTAAAAACTATTGTTCAGCGGAAAATTGTTTTCTGGGCTCATCGGCAACTTATAATGGCTCAAAAAAGGCAAACATCCCTTTAGTTTTTCACGAACTACATTTTTAAAATCGCACCAAAAAGACAAGTTATCCAAAAAAGAGGTGTTTAAAAGTCAAGCTTTCTGAAGATAAAATACTAAAGACTTGATGTAAATAAATACGAATTTTTCACACAGTGTTTAATGTTCTTGTGACAGACATTTATTAGCATACAATTAACAACCGACAACCCAAATAATCTAAAATTTGATTTAATCACATTATTAATTTTTTGTATTTTTTTAAATAGTTTAAAATAACCTTATGCTAATTAGCTAAATAAGTTGAAAAATAATAAAAAAAAATTTTTTCAAAAGTTTTTAAACGTTAAAATAATTAGTTAGCTAGTTCTGAATAGGGGTTTTTTAGTGTAGCAAGAGTGTACAATGACACTAGCGCCAATCATATGTAGGGGAAAAATTGAAAAACAGCGAGCAACTAGCACATTTTACGGTTTCAAATATTGCAAATATTTATTGGTTCAAAATCTTGACCCTTTCTCCCCAAAATTTCTTAAATACTTCTTAATACTACAAAAGCAAAAGCATTTTTTGGGACTTTTAGTTTTTTGCCGCTTCGTAGGTATGGCGCTGCTGGCGCGCTTCATTCCCACTTTTTGAATGTTTCAATTACAGAAAATGCTTTGATTTAAAAGTTTGGAATGGACTTTTTAAATTTAATTTTTAAATATTGAATAGTTTTACAATTAATACATTTAAAAAACCTAGGGGGAAATAAAAATCTTGATAAAGCAATAGCAACAAAGGTTCAAACGTTTATTGTCCACATAATAATATACAAAAGCTTTCGACCTGCTCTTTGGTCATCCTCAGTTGTCAAACCTATGTAGGTTTAAAATTAGTTTCAAAGCACAAATTTTAACTCTACTATTTCAGTGATAATTTCTAACTATTGTGATGTTTAATCAAAAAACCAAAATTTACTTAGCACAAACTAATATATTAAAGCACTTCAACATGATGAAACATATCACCGTATAGCAATTTTATGTAAGTATAGGTTTAAACTAAAAAAAACTAAGAAAATTAGATTTTTTTAGTTTTATTTTTCTTTTTGTACCTTCTATTGTACAGTAAAAGACGCTTATTAGAACTACTCTATAAGTGCTTAAAATATTGAAGTTAAGTTTAACAGACAATACTAATAATGTTATAAATAAACTTCATTTGTCATTTGCTCCGTTTGGGTGCTTTATTTCCGAGTTTGAGTTGGATTTGAATTAAAGTACCCGCCTTTGTCATGGGTGCTTTATTTCCGTCACCCATTATACTAAACAGATATTGATGAAACTTTTTACAAGCCAAGACCGTGCGCTGTGTCAATAAAGTTATAAACATGCCATTTTTTGTAAAAGTCCATTTTTTATAAAAAATTTACAAATAAATAAAAATGCATATAACTTAAAAAGCAAAATTTGCATACATTTTACTGCCATAATGCCCTATGCTATGGCGGAAAGTTTTAATTAACTTAAATAGCTTAAATAAAAAAATATCTTTATTCTAAAGGCTTTTTTGAAGTAAAAGCTTTTACTTTACACTTAATGGTAAAAAACTTACCTTTGTAAACAAATCATATGGAACAGGCACAGATGATGTTTCATTGAGATATACTTCCCAGTCAAAATCCATGCTATAATCTAAAACAGAACCTGAGTTTTTGAAATGGACGACTTTAACTCTGAGTTTTTGATTTATAGCAAATTCTTTAATATAACTAGAGACGAGTGGGCCCAATCGGCCCTCCTTCTGCCCTCTTATTTCTACTTAGAATTTTATAGGTGAACGCGTCTATTTTCTAAAAATCCATTGTATAATTATTATTAAGTAAACTGAAAAAAGGAGTTTATATAAGCACTTGCTTTTTGGTTTTTCCAGTTTGTGAGAAACGTGTTTACAGTAGCCAACTGGATGAAGAGAAGGATCGGTGGGACTTGTTACGTAATCGAACTTTTTTGTCCAGCCGTCAAAGTGTATTCCGACCATGTCCTCACTAGATGTCGGGATAACCTAAATAGACTAGTTCTGAACAGAGATCTTTTAGTGTATGAAGAGACTATGTGCTTATTAAATGTCAAACAGCGGCAACGAGCGCAAAACATGTGTAATGGAAAAATTGTGAAATAGCAAGCTCCCAATACATTTTACAGTTTCAAATATTGCTGCTTCATTGGTACGGCGATACTGACATGTTTGGTAATTCATCCTGCAAGTTTTAAACACCAAAACATTATTTTCGTTTCCTTTGCCAAAAAAGTTAGAAATGAATATTCTAAGATTATTCTTTAAAGATTAAAAAATTTTGCAACCAAAGCTATAATAAAATCTATATAACTTCAAAGTTTTTACTAAAGAAGGAGAGAACCTATTCCCCAACTACAAAACAAATTAGGTTTAATGATGTATATGAGGCAGACAATTTGTTTGAAAATTATACGCGACTTCTCATTTACGTCAAATTTGCGTCAAATTAGCCTTCTGGAAATTAGCCTTCGTAAATTCGCCTTCGTCAAATTAGCCTTCGCCATTGTTATGAACATGCTTACTGTGGCCACACAGATCATATTGGGGTATTTTTTATCCACAGCTTCGAGTTTCATCCCTGGCTTCCATTTAATGTTCTTTGAGCTGGTTTTAAAGTCTTTTTTACCTGTTTGTTGTTGCTAAATACAAAAAAAACGTGAATAATGTTTTTATTAAAACATATTTATTGTGATTAACTATATATTAAAAAGGTATTAGTATTCCAAATTGTAAATAAAGAAATTCAGATTCAAATTTTGAATAATAGTTCTATAAATAAACAAAAAATTTTGGCTCCTAAAAATGTGATTCTAAATTAAAATACAATTAAATTTTTCAGACAAAAAAATATAGAAATGAAAGGAACATTACAATTAAAACTAAATTTAAAATGCCAAATATTTAAATATGAATATCAAATATTTAAATATTTTTGAGTTACATATGTAGTTGAAAATAATGTCTATCGCTGTCTCAAGTTCTAACCAGCAGACCCAAAAATGATGCACTGACGAAATTTATAAGCTATGAATCGGAAAAAAAAGAAAAGCAACAAGGTTAAAAAGTCGTTAATTTAATATTAAACTGTTAAGCTAAATGTTATTATCCTGTTTCAAAATTCTGTTAAAATGTTAAATGATTTTTTTTTTGTTTTTTTACAAAAAAATCTATATCTATTTTAATTTGTGATATAAATTTTTTATTAAGTTATACCTGAGTAAAAAGATGATACGGAACTGGAATCGAGGATGTTTCTGAAAGATATTTTGACCAAGCAAAATCTTCTTTATAATCTATAAAAATTTAATAATCCAAAATTAAATTAACTGTAATTTTATAACTTGAGTTCCAATTTAAATCAGTAAAGCAAAAATATATTAAAGTTGCCAAAAATAATTAGCAAAAAAATTAGTTCTGCCTTTTTGAACTCTTAAAATTTTAAAAACACATTTCATATATGTAAATTTTCATCCACGTATTTTCTAAAATTTAATTTTAATTTATTTATATATACAAAATACCAATAAAAGTAATGATGCCGTCGAAGCTCCAAAGCCTACTGGTTTTTTTAAACGTACTTTTGGGCTTTTGTAAATTGAGTGAATTCCATTCGCAGTATCCGATAGGATGCAAATCTGGATCGTCAACATCAGTAATAAAATCAAATTTACTGGTCCATCCGTCAAAATGCAATTTTACTTTACCGGCAGCACTTTCATCGGCAACCTACGACATAATTTTATTACAAAGGAACAATCTTTTGAAATTACAAAAAATAGATCATATCTGCAAGTATGAAGAACAACCAAGAGTACGAAAGTTTTCAGGAGTATTGAACAGTTTTGTAGCTATAGATATGCCAAGACTGCAATACCAGCACCAGCACTCTTTCTCTTTTTGTGATGCATATGCAACATTGTCTGGTCTATTTAACAAAGGAATTAGACAATATAGTTTGCATAGTAAGAAACGTGCTGAAGCATTATTGAGTATTATATTTATATTTATATATATTATATTATTATATTATATTTATATATATTATATTATATTTGTGATACAGTTTTACTGCAATTCAAAGCTGTTTACAAAAACTAACTAGGGCACAAACTAAGGTTTGTACAAAAATTATGTGGACTAAAAATATTTTCTATGTGGACATATTTCACTAACGAAAAGTTGATTTAGACCATATATATATTAATGTATAACTAATTTTGAAAGGCATACACTACTAATAAAGTTTTTGTATACACCGACCGCACCGTTAGTGAGATATGCGGACCTGAAGGTTTTTTAGTCCACATCATTTTTGCAAAAACGTAAAATAATAAGAAAAATCACTCACAACAGTTGCGACGCAAATCATTGTTGGGTATTTCTTGTCAACTGCCTCTAATTTCATTCCTTCTTTCCAGCGTTCGCCTTTATCCAAATCCAAATCTACCAGTTTTTTGTTGTTAGAAACAGCGGATTTATTTGCATTTTGAGCCTCAAAA